>CAOLHI010003944.1:0-143691 GCA_948474755.1 Ctenosaura bakeri | reverse complement strand
CAAGAAAATTCTCTGGGTGACCCTAGGCACATCACACATTCTCATCCCCAGAAAACCCTGTGATAGGTTCAGCTTAGGGTCACTGTAGGTTGTAAACAACAACCAGTAGTCCTGATCACAGCTTGTGATGTGATTTTGGAGGCACTTGACATAGGTACACCTGGACAGAGGTGCAAACTGATCTCAACTGTTATGCAATATGAATATGAGCAAGTACTACAGGTAATTACAGTTTGTGTGGCTGCCACCTGCACCTTTTAGGAAGCTATAAATATTCCTAAATGTACTGGATTAAACTCACTAGCTTTTTCTGCAAATTGGAAGTTGTACAGAAGAGAGAGATTCCATATTACATAATGCAAAAGATAAGACCTGGTTAATGCTGAATAGCTTCCACCTGCTAATGCCTTCCTACCAGACCTTTAAAAATTACAATTTTGGACTACATCTCCCAGAAAACCTCAGCCAGCATGGTTGATGAGGATTCTGGGAACTGTAGTTTAACATTTCCAAGTTCTGTTCCTTACTGAAAGAAAATACAGATGAAATTACACTATTAAAGCAAAGCATGCTGCATTCACTAGAAAGTTTTTGTCTGGGACTCTTTAAAGTGCATCCTTTTCTTAGCAGAGCTATCTTTTTGAAACTACACTTCGCGTGCGATGCTGTTCAGAAAAAGAACATGTTCCTTCAGCCCCATGAAACATGCCTTCCACGAATTTTTCAAGAAGACAAAGAGCAGGGAGAGGAATAGCAGGAATTATATCAAATCATTTTCTGCAAGGCTGTTACAGCTGCAGATAGAAAAGGCTTTGAGGATATCTGAGCTGCGAAAAAGAAAGATACTCTGTCCTCTGCCTTACAGTTGGAATGCATCTAGGTGCAAAGAGTATTGTATTTAAACCAAAGTAATCTGCAGTATTCATCCATGATACAAAAAGAATATTAATGAGGTGAATCAAAAAAGGGCTGATGCATGAGGGGAAGAAAATGATAGTAAAATGAAATGTCATGAGAAAAAGAGAGGGAAGAAAGAAAAGAAGTCAAATTATGGGGTGGGGATGGGCAGGGGGAAAAGAAAAATAAGAATGTAAGTGCTCTGTCAAGGTTGGAAGTACTTAATAAAATAACAATAATACTATGTGTTTCAAAGAATTTCATCTCGTAGAGCAGCTTTCCCCAACTGCATGCCCTCTGTGTGCTGGATTGTGGTTTATGTTTTCAACAGGTTTGGCCTGGGGGGGGGTGGCTATGTTTTAGTTACATTTTTAAGTTTCGCCTTTTGTGAATTTGTAGCTATATTTTTTTTAACTGTTGTAAATCACCGTGAGTCCTAAAGTGGAAAAAAAGCAGGATATAAGTGGTGGTGGTGGTGGTGGTGGTGATGTTCCCATCTTTTTCCTGCCAGCATGACTACTGGCCCAGGCTTGCTGGGGATAATGTGAGTTGCAGTTCAAGATAGCTGGTGGACAGGAAGTTTTGGAGAAAGCTGTCATAAAATAAGATTTTAATCTCTCCTTCAAAGAAACACTTCCTGTGCTAAGATGAAGCATAACATTGAAGAGCAAAGGGATGGTTGGGTTGGGGGGAGTGTCTTAAGAAAGAAAAATGTAACCAAATATATCACATGGACTCTTAACATTTTTAAAGCTACCTTGTAGAAGAGAACTAGCTTTCATTGTTTTACACAGTAACAGTGCCACAAGTGTGTCTGTGGTATGTTTATTATCTTGGCTTCACAGTGCCCTAAAGGGACTGACCATTTTTCCATTTAGCCTTTTGCACCCTGAGACAACACAACAATGTACTTACTTTTCCATACATTTTTCAGGAAAATGCTTCATGGCCTGATATATCCATTGTCTTTGGTTCATGTATATTCTGCTCTTCAGTCAAAGGTGCTAAAATGGACATTTTATTTACTCAACTTTTAACCTCACTGTTTCCTACACAATCAAATCAAAGTGAGAAGACAATCCTTTCTTTTCTTTCTGTGTACAAATCTAAAGAACCTGTTCATGTTCTAAGCCAGTAGAGCAGCTCAGCCAACAGCCAAATGGCCGGCACTCATCAGTTTAATTCACCCACAGTACCACTGGTGTTCTGAAGCACCAGCATTAATCTCAGGGCCCCAAGGGGCATTCTGAGAGTATTAAAATGGCCATCAGTGGCAGCACTTTGTCACTAGACCAGCAGTTTTGTTGCTGGTATCAAGGGCTCAGGAAAGATAGAGTCAATTTCACCATCAAGACTTGTGCCAGGTCTCTCAGGTTATAATCACAGCATGGGAACTACATTTTTGGATTATAATTCCCAGAATCCCCACTAGCTGTCCTGGCTGGAAGACTCTGGGAGTTGTAATCCAAAGAAAAAAAGATAATTTTCCTAAATTCTGATTACAATAAAAATCATGTTTACATTCCAAGCTATGACCTGAGGGGATGAACCATAGAAATCATGACTGAGATACTTGCTGTGAGAAATACTGGAGAAAACAAACATCAAATATTTCCTATATCTCTCTGAAAGTACAGCTATTGAGTCCCAGCATAGTTTTAGCCTTTTCCTAATATTCTAAGGAAACAACCCTTACAGAACTGCAAAGGACGCACCAGATTTATCTTTATGAAGTCTAGTTTCACATTATGATGTATATAGCCACATGTACACCTGATTTTGGAGTCAGTAATTTAAAACCACATTCTCATTGGAGTAAATTTTTTACAAGCAAAACACAAGAACAGGGACAGATATTGTTGTCATCCGGAAAAAAGCAAATTATAATAGATTCTCTCTCTTTTTCTCTCTCCCTCACACACACAAACACACAGCTGATGTACATCATTTTTGGCCAACAACAACAAAAATGAGATTTGTCAGATTTCAGGTTACACAGCTCTTGGAACATTGTAATGGCGTGGCAGAATTTTAAACCTCATTTTCCCCAGCATTTCCATGCAGATTTGTCATTTTCATAGGTTGATGTGATATGAAAAGCTTTCCTTCCCAATAGACATAATAATCCAGATCACTGGCATTTCTTGAAAGATGTGAGTGCTGAGGACAAGACTAATAAACAAACAGACATACACAGGCACTCAACTTTCCTTCCAACCAGAGTCAAATTAGTAGGATGGAATTATTGCTGAACAAAAGCAATAACTGGGATTTTTTAAATTTTATTAACAAGTTTTATTGTGCTTTGTTAAGGTTTCAATGGAAAAATGAGATAAGTCTCTTATTAGGTGTCTTACAGCCCATGTTATGCCCATGTTTTATTTACTCAGTTCATTGATATTCTCTCATTCCTGAAAGGCACTGAAGAGGCACCGCATCATGGTGGATGGTGGTTTCCTTGTTAATTAGGCAGTGAATTTTTAGTTTTAGTTTGGACTTCCATGAAGCTATCCAAGGTGCTGAATCTATTTTATGGACAGAACTCAACATCTTGCATAGCTCCTTTAAAGTCTGGAATGAAACCTGGAATGAATTTACCACCCCACTGACCTGGAAACTCATTCATAGTAAATAACAAACAGGGAGATGGCCCCAAATCCTCATCCCTAAAGAATAAACAATTGATCTTCCATAATGTACATGTTAATTCTCAATATTTTTCCTTCCAAACTTTAAGCAGGCCCAGTTAATTTCATGCTGGTGTTGTGTTATTCTTGTTCTTGCATGCCTTCAAGTTGTTTCCAACTTGTGGTGACCCTAAGGCAAACCTATCATAGGGTTTTCTGGGGCTGAGTGTGTGTGATACACCCAAGGTTAACCAGTTAGTTTCCATGGCCAAAACAGGAATCAAACTCTGGTCTCCATGGTCAAAATCCAATGCTCAAATTACTACACCTTGCTGGTTCTCACAAAGAAAATTAATCTAAAAATGGCAAAAAAGAGATAGTAGTAGTGTAATAATGCAAATTTTCTGCATTGCCTTGATTATTATGTTTTGAAACATACAGTATACCTGCTGAACTCAGTGGAATTTAAGTTAATAATTATCAACATGTCGCATGAATTTGAGTGACTGTGCTGTAAATGATTGTGTCTATATTCAACATCTTGTGTTTGATTCTTTCTAAGGAATGGGAATTCCTTCAATAAACAAAGTGAGGAATTGTTCTGAAAAAAATAAGTTAATCAGACTGAAGACAAAAACAACAACATGCCCCGAAACTGTCCTGATTTAGAAAGGACAGTCTTGATTAACCCTCTGCCATCTGAAGAGCATCAGATGAGGGTAGTGTGTACTATCTAGTTTTATTTGTTGTCAAGTCAACTCTGATGTACAGCAGCTTTGTGAATGAGAGACCAGCAAGATCCCTGGTAGCCAAGTGTGGTGGTCAGGTATTGTGAACTCAGAGAAATGGCTTCCTTGAGCGAATCTTTTCCTACAGCCTTCCACTTTACCAAGCATTAAAGGAATAGTTACACATACCGTCACACCTCTGTCCCAGGACTCAGACAGGACACTTCCCAAGAGCCGCATCTCAGAGACATGAGAGGAACAACACTTACAGCAGACACTGTAGGTGGAAAAGAGAAAGGCAAGGCATCTCGGAGCATTTATATAATAAGGACTCATTAATTAGGCCAACAGCTCTGGAAGACTCTGAGTCTATATAAAGCGAGACCAGAATGGGGGGAACCTGCTGCTATCAGTGGAAGCAGCCCAGCTTACATTTGGGTTCCCTGCTCATAGTCCTAGAATCCTTGACCTTTGCCTTGTCTATGGATTTTGCCACTCTGATTTACTGTGAACTCAGATTGCAAAAAGACAATTGGTAATTTTCTAGTAAACTAAGACAACTTTTGATCACTGGCCACTGATAACAGGCTCTTATTAGATAGCTGTAAACCTTGGCTGGCTGCCAGCACAGGACACATACAGCTTAACAAGCAGGGCTGAAAAAATCGGCTGAAAAGTTTTCTTTTGAACCAGGAATTGGAAAGATTTGTTCCTTCAGAAGTTATGCCCTACAGTTTTCTCTAGCCATACCACACATTACCAATGGTAAAGGAATATGTGAGTTATAGGGCAAAACACAAGCAGAACCAAAGGCCATCCATTCCAGTTCCACACCATTATTAAACATAAATGAAATATCTCTTCCAATGCATCCCATCACTGCTTTCATCTTTCTGACCGCTCCCTCAGAGAGAAGATAGTGATGATGCCTTGAACATGACCCCACAGACTGATTGAGAGCCACCAGTTTTAGAGTAATTATTCAGATGTCTCAAGATAGCCAAACCTACCTCTGCTACTTTAGTGTTAGGAGATGCTGGCTAGATATTTACAGACTATTTTTTTAAAAAAAATAACTGTTGGTGATTTCAAAAATAAGAACTGTATTCAAAGTGAATTATAGTCCCATGGGCCCATATAAATTCTCCTACCATGCCACAATTGCCCAAAATACCAGATCAGCATATGTTTTTTGTTTGTACATGCAAAAAAAGAGGACATCTATCATTCCTATTCCAATAGGTTTATTGCAAAATGTATGGGCTGCCACAATGTAATAAATATTGGAATCCTCAGACAAGCATAAATCATGAAGAAAGGGCTTGAAATTTTGCTGTCACCCTAGTGGCAAATGATGTTATGATTTAAAAAGAAAATCAACTGATGGTTTCTTCAAGTTTGAAGATAAAACTCCCAAGAAGTTTGGCAGCAGTGGTTGATGTCTGGCTTATTAGAACACACCGACTGAGGCTGCAGTGCAAGATCATGGAGCAAGGTACAGTCAGGCAAATTTAAAGAGATGATCTATCTCTGTACTTAAAGAAGAAAACAAGTGAAACGGAACACACTCTGTTCTGAACAAGCCAGCAGTAAAGACCTGAAAGAAATAGCAAAATAAAACAAAAGCCTAGAAACTGATTCTTTGGATGCTGTTGGGCTGCAGCTCCTTATCTTCCTTCATCATGGGCTATCCCGTATAGGGCTAATGGAAGTCATAGTTCAACAATATCTGGAGGGCCAGAATTTGCCCACCTTTGCCCTCAGGACTGATCTTATGCATGTTTATTCAAAGGTCAAGCCGATGAGCATTCTCCTATTCTTCTGCTGTTTTTGAGGACTTTGCTCAGCCTTGTAATCCACTCCTCCTGAACTCCTATTTAATAAGGACACTATCCCATTTTGTGCAGTATTCAGGATAAGGGCCACAGCATGTTGGAAGGCAGGGTTGTGGCTTTTTTGCCTTGCCCTTTAGCTCTCGTATAGCTCTCCACAGTTCCAACATCAGTGCATTTATGTGGATGTTGTATGTGAGGAAGACATTGCACACAGAGCGATGTGCTTAGAAGAGTGATTCCAAACATGGGTAACCAGATGTTGGACTACAACTCCCAGAAACCCTGCCTTTGGGCCATAGTGACTGACTGGGACTTCTGGAAGCTAAAGTCTGACAGCTTTTGTAAACTCAACCAGTTTGGCAGCCACAGGCTTAGAGGCTTCCCCTGATCCCAGGACTTTGTGCAGAGCCCCAAGATCTGGGCAAGCCATCATATATGCTCCCTTGTATAGAAATGCAGGTCTTACGGCAACACCACCTGCCATTTTATGTCAGTTGCCATCAGCCTAGCATCCAAGCAGGAGCTACTACTGATTCCCTCTGAGGACTCCCTATTGAAGGAAGGAAGGAGGGAGGGAAAGTTCAGAGCCAATAGTCTGAGCAGAAGTCTAGCTGCCAATCTATTTTTCCACAATGCCTCTTTTAGCTGCACCATGCTTAAACTTTGAAAACTCCAAACGTATTTCTTACTAGAGGAAAAGGATGAGCTCAGGCCTTCATAAGAACATAAGATATCTGGCCTAGCATCAACATTGGCCAACTAGGACATCATGAAGGCAATAGCTTTCTCCTACTGTAGTTCTACATCACATGGAATTCGGGAGCAAGCTGCCTCTGATTCTAGAGATGTCATACACACATCTCCCCTGCAGGAGGCCATAATTTGCTGTTCTTTTTGTTTATCTTTTTTGTTATGTCTAAAAATTTTAATAAAATATGTAAACTAAAAAAGGGGGCAGTAAATTTTCAGCCACTAGGACACCTAAGTTTTGTCAGCACTGGCTCAGTAATTCTGAACAACCCACAAAGGAAATGAATACTATTCTGATGATCACAGATGCTGGACTAAATTTGAGGGACAGTGATTTGACTGAACTTGTAGCTTAGCTGAGATTAAATAATCAGGTTCCTCTGTTTACTATCCAAAATCTTTAATTGCTAAATAATAAGCCAACTGCCCATCTAACCTGCTTAACTTACACCCTATCATTTGGTTTTGCATTGTTAAGGTTAGCTTACAACTAAGAAAAAAGCCCCAAATTCCATAGACAAAATGGCACAGCTTAAATACAGAAAGAGACTCAACAGATCTAAAAGGTTCTAAAATGAGGTTCTATTGTAGCACTAAGAAACCTCAATGTTGAATTGACCTCTGGCCAGAACATCATGGGCCAAAGACCAGCAAGTGTGAAGAGCCATTTGGTAGCAGGCAGCCCTCACATACACAGGTCTATGCAAATATACACCGTGTTCACACAATTTCTCAGTCTCTTCCTCATCCTTCCCACATCCTTCCAAACCTGCCCCTCAAGCTATTCCGTGCAGATCAGTTAAAGAGGGGATATTTCATAGTTCTTATTCTGTGAAATTCAGGGAAACACTCTTATCTTCCAGCACCAGTTGAATAGATGTAAGAGCTCTTCCAGCAAAATGATCGCCATCAATCAAGTGCTCACTGGACAGAAAAGAGGAGAAGAGGTAGGGCATGTGGAAGAACCTGGAGTGCTGGATGGCCAACTGATGTGGGTTGGACCCTTGGGCCAGAATTTCCCACACTGGGTCTATCACAGGGCGGGAGTCATGCTGTCCTCCAGAAATTTCTTGACCCCAACTCTCATGAGCCCTAGTTAAGAGAGCCAGTGGTGAAAAATGCAAGGAGTTGGAATCAAACCTATTTGGACGGTTTCATGATCCCCACCCTTTGTCTGCTACATAAAAATAATACATCCAATAAGATAAATATAGCTTGAAGACAAAAGTTTTAACCAGCTGGGCAAGAAAAGGGGAGGGGAGAAAAAATGTGAGCCAAATGGAAATTAAATTCTACAATCTTGGTACAGTAGGAAGGTCCTCTTTCTGGCCAGTTGTGCCTTAATTCTTATACTACCCCAGCCTCTGCAACAAGGGGATGAGCACATGCAAACAGACAGGGGCCCTTTCAAGACCCTCCTGACCTTGCATGACATGTACCTCTCATTTTCTGGGAGTGATATTCTGGTTAATTCTGGTTACTACTTTTACTGTTCAGTTCCAGGATGCAAGCCCATGAAACAGAGAAACATCCTTTCAAAGGTGGTGGTGGGGTAACAACGACAAAAAAAAAGTGTCCTTTTTTTCAAACTTGGGTCTTTGGAGGGGGGACCAGGTGAGCCACAAGGGAACCCCCAGGTTACATGTAATCTGTGGGCTGCATGATTTCCATTCCTGCTATGGACAGACACAAAATGAAACATAAAGCAACTGTTATCACACTGCTGAATTCGTCTCTGAATACATACATAAAATATAAAAGTCAACAGTGTATTGTAATCTCATAAACCTGACATTTAGTGGGTGAACAGCTGTCTGCTTTTATCAAAATCCTTCTCTGAGGGTTTCCATATACTATTGTTTACAAGTTGCTCATCTGTTCTGTCCTACAAGAGTTTTCTAGCTATGAAAAAAAGTTAGCTTTTTTTGTTTGCAACTAGAGGAATATTAAGACACAAGGTAGGTTCATAATACACTGGCCTATAGCAGTTTAATAAAGGCTGTCTATTTTTATAAAGTAACTGAGGGTAGACATGCTTTATAGAATCATAGAATCATAGAAATTCAGAGTTGGAAGAGACCACACAGGCCATCTAGTCCAACCCCCTGCCATGCAGGAACACCCTCAAATCAATCCCGACAGATGGCCATCAAGCCTCTGCTTAAAAAGACATAGCACTTCCTTCTTTAATTTGTTGAGCTACTGCTTGAAAAAGGAATTATTTCAGAATCACTCAGTGTGAGAAACAGCCCTTGTCACATTTCAAAATAAAGGCTGCATATTCCAGTAGTTTAGCTGGAAAATGCAACTAAAACATTGACACACTGAAAATACATCCTCTACTTAGATTGTAAACAAGAGCTTTCACATGTTAACCTTCAGTATTATCACAGTAAGATTCCTCCAGAGAGGCCAAGACACACACTATTTTTGCAGACTAAAAGCACAGCTCACTTCTTTAGTTTTCTTCATTTTAGCTTTCAGTTCTAAGTGAAATGTGCTATAGCGGACAAAAAGAATCTCCTCTGTGTGGCAAATATGCCAAAAGAAAATGAAATACGTTCCCATTTGTCACTTCCCTGTTGAATTCTAGGGCAAGATTGCCTGAGCCAGGTGACAATATTTCTACTGGCAACCTTGCTGCACATAGTTTATCAGCTTCAAATCTTTCCATATGACCAATGGAAGCATGGAAGCTACTGCATATCTGCTCAAAATCAATGTCTGGGATTTTGAAGACAGCTTTCTCCTATTTGGTGAATCAGAGAGCTATAGCCCAATTCCTCATCATGCTGCTCTACTATGAATGGGATGTAGCTAATTATTTTACCCTATTTCAAATCATCTTAAGTATTCAACTTGAAACACCATGAACTAGGAAGTAAGCCAAATTAAACATTGGAGGCATCACTTCTTTTGATTCAGCACAGATAGAAATATACTGTGCATCAGGATTAACACAAAAACATACTATGAAGTATGATTATGTGTGTTTAGCTAATAAGCAGATGAAAATTGCAGTTCTAAGTAGGTTTTAAAACAGCTCTAGGACCACCCAACACATTTTGAGGCAGAACAGCAGATGCCCTCCACTTCAAGAGAAACAGTACCCAAAGCTGCTTATTTTGGCACCTGAGGCACCTGATCCTGCAAGACCACCTTCTCTGTCCCTGGTAGTCAAATTACAAGTATTAAATTCTAATTTGATACCTTTTTTGTGACACATCACATACCGTAATCTGCCAAGATAGGTCCAGCTCTGACTGTCAGTTCACCTGATATCATGTGAACGTGCTATCCTCTTCCAGTATTATAACAGGATTTGAGTCTATGCAGTAACATGCACAGTTTGATTCAACTATTGGACATAAATTGTATTAAACATCCAGAATTTAAATTTCTTTCAAATAATTAACTCAAAAAAAGAGTTTGATAAATGGTCAGGGCCTATAAAGTCCTTTCCATAAGACGCTACTGCTCACACATATCTTCAGTGGAGGCCTTGTGGTATCCCACAAGCAACAGAGCTGCAGTTAAGGTACTGGAAGGAGGAATAGCACCTTCTCAGTTTTGACGCCCTGTTTTCCTACCAGTAAGTTAAAATGTAATGCAGGTGCTGGGGTGGTTCTGGGGTGCCTTCAAGTTTAAATACTAGAGCTTGAAAGGTTACTTGGGTCTTCCAGACAGTACAGCTACTTTCCCAAACCCATCTGGAAGTTGCTATCTTTCTTTAGGCTTGCCTCTTCTCTAGGTTCCTTCGTTAATACTAATTAATATTACACTGCATTTATAATACACCCATCCTCTGAAGCACTGGGATGAGTTTATGTATGGCTTCTATCTACAGACCAATCCAATATCTTCATTGCCTGCCATAAATGTAACACATATTCTATATAAAATCAAAAAGCCAACACAGTCAGACAAATTTGTTCAGCTGATCATCTTGTACAAGAAAGAGTTTTATTTTGACATCCTATCTTGAGGAGTTTTTCAAGTTGGCACACCTTTCGCAAGAATCAATCTTCAGATTTGGCTTTATGATATGAGGTCTATATTTTCCCTTCCTTGGCACTCCTATGAACATTGTTTTCTCAAGACTTAAAGGCTTTTTCAATTTTATACAATCCTCTTCACTCACATTAGGTAATAAAGGCTTCTTGCTGACTGCTACAGAGCATTTGAACTGATCCCATTCAACGTTAATGATGTTTAGGCACTTTCTTTAGCCAAACATAATGAAGCACCAGAGGGGAGCTCCTTACAGCCATTAATACCCATTAGCTGCTTTCACTTAAAAGTCAAGTTCAATACAGTAGGCTAACACAGATAGTTAGAAGGCTATCATGACTTCCTTGTTGAGAGCTTCCATCTGCCAGATGGGGCAGGGCAGTTACAAGAAGTGAAAGTGATATAGCTGTGACTTCTTTATTGCTAAAGAATCCATGCATCTGCCTTGAATACCAGCTTTAGTCATATCTTAATAAAACATATTAATATTTTATTTATTTATTTTATTAATATTAATAAAAGAAGGGAGAGAGCAAGGGATGGATGGATGGATGGATGGATGGATGGATGGATGGATGATCTTGAATCAGCATCCTATTAAAAGCCAAAGTTTGATTCACTGAATGTAAGTTGTAAAACAAATTACAAGAAGAACACCTGTGAAAATAAATGAAATATTTACCAGAAACATTAAATACCTCCTCTTGGTTAGATACTTACTTCTGAAGTTGTCTATATATGTATGACTATTTTTTGTCTTGATGGTACTAAAAGCATTGCAGCAGCAACAGCAGCAATGCACTTTGGCATTTTAGGCATTTTTGAAGAACTGTGACACATGATATAGCAGAGGAGAACTGTAGTATTTCAACTTATGCTGCCCTAATGTAAATTCACTAAGGAGCAGCATAGTGCATGCTACCTCTAGAGCTAGAGTGGGCAAATGCAAACACAGCAGAGGCCTGTCTGGCAGGCCACAACAGTACATTTCAGTGCCCCCGAAGTGATGTGATGTCACTTCTGGCCATCATTTGGGCATTTTTTTCCCCTTTTTGTCTGTTTTGAGGAGGTTTGGGGAGGATTGGGGGGGTTAAGGGGAGCAAACTGTTGCCTTTTTAGGCAGTTTTGGGAGGTCTAGGGTAGCATCAGAGAGATTTCAGATGGATCTGTGGGTCTGGGGGCCACATTTACATGCTGCCTAAGGGGTGCACTTCGCTCACAGGTTGGACCAACCCCTGTTCTAGAGAAAGGAAAGGAATGAAGAGAATGCTGCAGAAGCAATGACATTGCCTATTCGCCCTCTCAACCATCAAAATTCTTTGTACTCCAGTACCTGAAAGTCTTACTGCCCCTGAGTCTTTCAGACACCATAATCCTACTACTGCTGCAGAAGCTGAGATAGCAAATAGAAGAGAGGGCAGGGTTCCTCCAACGGTGGTGTGTGGTGTAAAAAAGAATTTGAACAGATAGAGCTTGTCATGCAGGCTACAGCTACTGAGGCTCCTCCACTTGAGTAGCTATCGGAGGCATAGGAACTCTGTTCCTTTTTACATTAGGCCACACAGCTGTAGCTTCATCTATGCCCACTTTCAAAACTGAAACAGTTTCAGGTGTGATCTTATGTTCATGTGATGAGTTGGTTCAATGCACCTCATTCTCTCATGTGCTAAATCTAAAAGTCAGGACAGAAGAATTCTGTTGGAATGGCACTTTCTGAAGGAAACTTATTTTGTGCAGAACTACCTGTCAAGATTGGGTCAAATGGTTTCAAGTCAACATACAGAGAGCACTTGAGCATCCTGTACAGTCAGTGTATAACATGGAGGATCACCATAAGATATAATGTTAGCTACCAGGAAGAGATCCATATGACCATCCATTAGTGTACAATGTTTATTTCTTTCTCATAATTGGTAGCCAGTTCCTTTGACAAGACAGAATTCATTTTGAAATGAATTTACATTTAGAAGTACATAAAAGGGCAAAGGCGATCAACACTACAGTATTATCTTGGTGATGCAGACTCTTAATGGACATGCACAATTTGCAATCTGATGACTCTGTACAAGGCTCTCCTCCAAGCACAGAAAGGATAATTACCACACTAGTAGTCTCGTGACAAAAGACAATGTAAAACAAAACATAAAACTTTGAACTAAATATATTATTGTTCCCTGTTTCCTTCTATTTTAATTAGCTATGTATACATACATATACATACATACATATATATATATATATTATAATACACAATGAAGGAAAATATACAATCCTGAATAGTAGAACAGTGTCTTCCTGACAGCAAAAGAAAAATTGTAAATTTTTGTAAATTTTAAATTATAAAAATTGTATTTCAAAAGACTACACACTGATTCAAAATGTCTTTGAAGACAATAAGAAAAAAGACATACATTTAATGAAACCCCATCAATAGTCCATAAGAGGATTTCTTCACATGGTCAAAAATCTAACAAGCATGGAAGATTTGTCCAATTATCTTTTAGGTCGGTCTATGTCATCAATAGCTGCTAACAGTTTCTGCTTTGCCTTTTTGTTGATGTGGGTTCCCAGACAAACGTTCACAAGATTAGTCAGTTGCTTGGTGGAATATTCCTGGCCAAAGAAAGCAAATCATAGGTTTAGCTTTAAGGAAATAGAATAAAACCCATCCATAAAAAACAGTACAAGCATATGGATAAAATAAATAAGCTTTTAATCAGGGACATAAGCAGTCACTTATTGAAAAAAAAAAAGACACTGAAAAGCTATGGATGAATACTATCTGTGGCTTTGAAGCTTAGAAGAGTGTTTTGCTACAAGCCCAGCGGATTATAATGGAAAAAAATGGTTACAGTTTTAGTCAAGCGCTAGATGGAATTCCATGAATGTTTAAACATTTTAAGGCACTTAAAATTTATTTTCCATTCTTTGGGGGAAAATATGTGATACTGGCTAAGACCAAAAAGAGCTAAAAAAACAGATACTTAAAAAAAAAAAAGATTTGTTCTAACAAATCTGTTTATAGTGGTTCTGCTCACATTTCCAATTTAGCAGTACCTAAAAAGATTTGAGAAGAAATTAGCAATATTGTATTCGATCAAAACAAATGCACATTTTTAAACAATACATTACCAAAATAAAAAATAAAAAAAAATTGTTGAATGCTATGAAAAAAAGACTGAAATGTGCCAGGATACAGCAGCTGCCTATTTAAACAGAACTCTCTCTTCCTTTGATACTGCCAGAATGTCTGAATGATTATTTAACAAAGGTAAAGCTTTTAATGTTCTCTTGGGTAAGGGAGAAGGGTGGGAATGCTCTCAAAATGGATTCACCCCATCCAAGTAAGTGTCTAGCCAGACTGAGAATAATCCAGAATTACTAATTTAGTGCATCATTGGGAAGTTTCAAAACTGCAGCCATGCATAGCTCCAACTAGCATATGAAGAAAGTGACTTTGTTTACAAGCTACGATAGTCACGGAGCGAAGGATGTACAAAAATAGTTCAAAAGTAGTTCCACATCTAATATAACCATTCAGGTTTTGGCCCAGGCTCTTCGGAAAAAGAAAAGAGACTGAAACAAGATTTGTGGAAGCCATCAGAGGAAAAAGAATGTATACTTCTGGAGACTTTTTGGCTTTACGACCCAAGGTTTAAAAAAAATTGCAGAGGGAGTAAAATTTATGGCTTCATTTCTGACTTTTGTTCAGGTGATTAATTGGTGGCCTTTGCTATGTCTGCTAACACTATGTGCCACAGATGTCTTGTTGAGTGAGAGAAGCTCAACACAGTGCTGGCATGTGCAAGGTATCTTGTTTCCAGGGCAACTCTTGTGTGGCATATGGTGTCATTCCCAGCTTATTACCACCCACAGACCCTCAAGTCACAACTATTGTGCTACAGTTTGTTTGCTTTATCAACAGAGCATAAAAAGCCTAGCCCCCATATTTTCTGTTCCTTGGCATAAGCTATAGGTGTGTAACATTTGCTCCCCACATTGTAATCTAATAAATTATAAAATAAAATACACTCAAAAGCCTTCATACAAACAAGGTTAAACACGAAAAACTATGCTGAATGCACCTTATAGGGAAGTGAATCAATGCTAGAACAAAGCAGGGCCTTAACAGTTGTGGCCTCCCTCCTCACAGAAAAGGGTTCCTAAAAAGTCCTAATTAATCTAAACATAAGGCAGCAAAAATAGTATGGCTTTTTGTGAAAGTATCTGAAGGTTTACACAGGAACTGGAACTGGTTTCATGAGATACACTGTTGCTTCACGCATACCCCACTCCCCTTCCAACAAACAAGCCCAACCAATGAGAATATATCAGTTCTTACTCTGTGTTCCTTGATCCAGCGTTCCATGTCATTTTCGGTCAAATAGTAAGCTTTGATATAGGTCTCAACAAATTCCTTGTCTGGAATAGGTCTAATATCTGTGAGCTTCTCCAGCTTCATTAAAAATTGCTGGAAGTCCAGTTGCATCAGGGCACGACCTTCATTACTACACTTCTTGACATTTGCATAACTAAGCAGAGAAGCAACAGATAAGTGTAAGTGTTCGTGGTTACATGAGAACTACTTTGATGTTCTGGTCCTTGCAAACTATTTAGTGTAGAATTCAGTTAAAAGGTATCAAGCAACTCTAGGAACATGACTGGGAATACTGTTTGGAACAGAAAAGACCTAGCTTCTGAATGTGCAAATCTAGGGAAGCAAATCTGAAATGCTTTTAAACAGTGTATGAGAGCCAGCATAGTGTGTAGTGGTTTGACTTGTTGGACTACAACCCTGAAGACCAGGGTTTGATTCCCCACTCAGCCATAGAAACCCACTGGGTGATGTTGGGTGCATCACACACAGCCCCATGATAGGTTTGCTCTAAGTCAGAAACAACTTGAAGGCACACAACAACAACAAAGCAATATTAGTACTTCTGTGTTGATAAATGCTGGACTGCTCAAAATGTTGGAAGAATCATGAGAGGCTTTGGCAGCTGTTCTTCCTTGGAAACAACATGAGGAAGGGAGAGTTTGCCTCAACAAATAATATTCTTATAAACGTATAGCAGATATGTGCTTTAGGCTCATTTCAAGGATTCTGTTCCTCACAATATAGCAATAGCATGTATATTTCTATACTGCTTATCAGCTAAGTGCTCTCTAAGCAGTTTACAATGTGTTAGCACAACAAGCTGGGTACTTATTTTACCAATCTGCAGAAGGGTGGAAGGCTGAGTCTCCCTGGAGCCCAGCAGGACTGAATTCACAGCCTTGTGGCTGCAACCAGTGGTTGTTGTTGCATAGTTTGGAGAGAACCCTGAGCCTGTCTATCAGTATGAAAAGAGACAGCACTCAGTCCAAAGAACTCTTACCTAATTAGGACCCTATCACCTAAATTTAAGAACATCAGGAAACATATGGGGTTGTTTCACAAGACACAATTATAGCACGATAATTCTACTTTAAGTGTCATGTTTTCATTCTATGGATGAAATTTAAAGAGGGATATTTAGAATTTTCAAACAGAGAGCTGGAGTGCCTCCCCAAACTACAAACTCACAGGATGCCATAGGATTTTGCCATAAGAGTTAAAGTAGAATCGTCGTGCTATACAACTGTACAGTGCAAAAGGGCCCATGGACAATACAGCAGAGCAGTTTGCAAGACAAAAAATCTGTTCTGCTATTTCTCTCTGGAAAGACTATCTCAGTCCACTTACCCTTCTACAATGGTTCTATTGGCTAGTCGTATACAGTGCTCCCAAAGAATATTTGACACTGCCAATGGAATACGGACTTTCTTGGAGATCTCATTCATCCTTCTGTTAAACTGCTCAAATTCCTAGTAAATAAAAAAGATACGGTAGCCAGTAGTCAGTCACGGTGATATAGTGGTGATGATATTTAATATATACAGTACTCATTTTTATCTTACAGGTGGCATACTTGAACAGTACATTACTATAGCTCAACAGTTGTTCTTTTAGATGGAATTAAGTATTAAAATGGAGAGTATTAGCCTGGAATAAGAACCTGCACGGGAGCAAATAAAACTGTACATTGTTTATTAATTGATGATGTTGTTTTAAATGTGAGGTAAATGCATATGTTTTTAATTTACTATGGAAATTCTGCTTTACTGTATTGTAATGCCCTTTCTATGCCATTGTTGCTGTTATCATTTTAATATACTGTATAGGGGCATAATGTGTCAATGAACATTTTATTGTGTTGTTATATCTTTTGTAATTGCTAGTGCAATAAAACTAAAATAAATTGCATTAATTGACAAAAGCAATTGTTGCATTTCACTGTTGGTGTCATCCTTCCAGGAAATGGAAGGAAAAAACAGAATACAAAACATTTCATTTAGACTTGGTCTGACTTAGACTAGACCTAATGCAACCAACAGGACTTGAGTCAGTCATGAACAACTCAAGCCCCATTGATTTTCAGTGGCTTACTCTATGAATGATAAAGCCAGGCTCCAACCCCAAAATATCCATGCTTATTTGAAAAAGAGCAGGCCTTATTTCTGAATAATCATGTTTAGGATTGAATTCTTAAAGAGATACTGCTTTCTGACACAGCCTGGGAACATTGATACTCTTCAGCAGGTTCACAGAAACTCATAATGAAATGGAAACCAGATGGAAGAAAACTGGAGCCAATTGTTAATCAAAGTCTCTCTGACCAAATTCTGGCAACACTATTAATTAAACAAGCTTGGCTTTTCATCTTTCTGTGGTTTCTTATGCGACAAGCTTTTTCCAACAATGAGGATCCTACATGCCCTTATTCTTGATGTTCATGCATAACCTGAACTGAACTTTTGTAAAGTGTAAGCTGGCACATCACTCATTAAAGCATCCAACTTTGATGCTGGATATTAATATGTACATTTTCATTGAAGCAATATAAGAAAACCAACAAAAAACTGGACAAAGCAGAACATCCAAGGAAGAACGTGTTTCACAGAACACATAGCAAAGTACTTTCAGAAATAATTTCTCTACATAATATGAGGGGGGAAAAGACTATTTACTTTTAAAAGGGAATCTACATAAATATTGTGTTGTGACATGATTTCTTTCACATCCCACTTCACATTTGCCATCAAAAGTAGCATCTGTTCATAATCAATTGCCTTAGCAGCTACAATCCAGTATATCGGTTTACGTAGTTCACTGGCTGTTGAAACTGTCTGGAATACAAAGTGAAACAGAACAAAATTTAATTAATAGCATTTTAAAAAAATTCTAAAACACAGAACATCTCAGTTACACTACATAAATTATAATCATGTGGTATGCAGGAAAGATGAATGGATTCTATCTACCCTTAAACCAGTAAATGTGTGCAGAATTCTGACCTGTGAGTAGAACTGTTGAAGAAAAGGTTTTTTGGCTGGAGGCATTACAGCATCAAGATGAGGCTGAAGGTATTCAAACTGTTCAGCTAAAAATACTCTAAGGGAGAAAAAAAAATCCATGGTGACCAAGTACAACATTAAAAATTCACTCTTTTCTGTATCTATGAGCCAATGAAACCATGAAAAGCTAAAAATATGCATCCTAGCACATTTTTCCTCTACTATATATGCATTCTTGAGGATACAGAGCATTCAGCAGAATCCCCGGGAACAACGAAAAGCTAACAGCATGGAAATTATGCTAATAGCTAAAATTGTGCTATTAAAATTATGCTAATAGCTAAAATTGTGCTATTAAAATTATGCTAATAGCATGAAAATTATGTTCAACACAGCCATCACAGGGTATATCTACTCAGAACTCACTAGCAGCCATTCATTACAACTTGTTCATATGTCCTGCAACTGATTCCAACAAGCTGAAAGAAATATGGTGTAATGGTTCTTAACGTACAAGGATTCTGTAGCTACTACTCTCTCTGCCAAGCCATAGAGTGTGTTGCCTGATGTCAAAACTACAAGGTGGCTAAGATGTGGAACTGGAACCTTTTCTTTTCTTTCTTCAACACCAGTCAGAGGTCCAGCAGCATCAGAGGAGACATCCTGAAACAGTAGGAAGCAAGATATAGGGGAGAGGAAATCAGAATGACTGCATCATCATGAACACAGCTAAGGTATTAAAAGAATGGACACTGGCATGTCGGACTTTCACCCAGTTGAATTTCAACAGCAGCACAGAAATTCTTGGCTTCTAGTGGACACATAATCTGACCACAAGAACACAGAGTCTTGAATGAGCTTCTAGGGCAAGGAAACCTGAGATTTGAAAAGCATAATTAATAAGACAGCTCCTCATTTCAAGAGGTGGCAAAATTCACACATCTGTTGCTACTATCAAGAACACTGCATTATTCCAATTCAAACTGCAACTGTTTTATGGATAACCAAGGAATCCATCTTTTCTGTTATGCTTTTCACAAGCAATGTATATATACCACAGGATTTTTTTTAAGCAATGACTTTTTGGCTTTGTTCAGTAGAAATTCCTGTTTCCGCTGAAGTCACACTTTAATGTCATTCTAACTGATATGTTGAGAAACCAGATAGGAATCCATTCACTGATCACAGCTAATGAAAATTCATCATACCATGAAGTACACATCGGGTACCCATTGCTTGAAGCAAGTAAAGTGCATGAAGTTTTATGAAGGAAGAAATTATTATATCGTTATTATATTTTATGAAGGAAGAAATTATTATAAAACCAGCAATCAGAAGCTGCCAAGATAATGGAGAGTAATGTTTAAGGAACCAAAGAGTACTTCACTTGCAACAGAGATGATCTTATAGTTAATGTGAGTGATCTACAACACAATAAGATACAGATGTTAGTTATCCCCTTTTCTTTTTACCTACATCAACAATTGGGAACTCAAATCATTGACACATCTGGAGTTCTAGATATTCCGAGCCATTCATACTCAATATACACTTGAAGCAGGCATTTTGCAGACACCCATTTTAAGCACAGTTTTGATAAAAGAGAGGCGCTATTGGTCAATGTTCAATGTCACAATCAATTTCACTGGCCCAATGGATTGTTCTTCCTCATACCACATCATAAACTCATTTTAACACAGAATACAAAAATATATCAAGAATATAAACACTGCTTGTTAGCATGATCTGACCATTAGGTGATTAAGATTTCACCAAGTGGGGAATATGCTAACCATGTATCAAAAACGACCAAGTTATAAAATGCAGGAGCTATTTGGTAACCTCCATAGTCAGGGCCCATCCAAAAGATTTTGTTGCCTGAGGAGTAAGAACCACCTACCAAATTACGGGGCATAGCATCTGAAGCCAATCAAGTTATTCAGGCAAAAAAGACCTTCAAGCATTTCTCCTCATTTCTAGCAGTAAAAAAGCAGTAATAAGCAATTAAATAATCAACAATTTTCTGCCCTTTAATGACAGCAGACGCTGTTGCCTGAGTTGGGGATTTCATTCAATCTGTTGTTATAGTGTTATGTTTATTATCCTTGTCCTTGACTGTTATACCCTGATGTTCTGCCCTTTGGTGAAAAAGGTGTTACAAATAAATGTAAAAGGGTGTTACTAATAGTAAGGCAGAAGGGACTATTTAAGGTAGAGGAGACTGTTCAGGTAGAAAAGCAATAACATATGTATTTCTATACCAATTATCAGCTAAGCGCTCTCCAAGTGGTTTACAATGTGTTAGCTAATTGCCCCCAACAAGCTAGGTACTCATTTTACTGATCTGGATGGAGCCCAGCAGGATCCAACTTACAACCTTGTGGCTGCAGTACCAGCATTTAATCACTGCGCCAGCAGGGCTCTCTAGATGTTATTCTCTTGCCATGAACAGAATAGCTCCCACTTACCACTGGAGTACCCCCAAGTAAACTGATAAACATGCTAATAGAAACATAAACACAGAATGGCTAAAGACAGAAACATCCTCTGGCATACAGAAAATGCAGTCCAGGAACTCTTCACAAACCAAATATCCCTTCTTTAGATCTGAGTCAATAATCGATAATCCAAAGAACTAAATGTAGGAAGGAAAATTTCCATATTTACAAGATCTACTTCGATTCTTACTCAGACACCAAGGCTCATCAAATGGACCGTGGTGCAAAAGAATTATATTTAAACTATTCTGAAACTTGCATTTTTTTAAATCCCAGAAATGAAGGGAAGCCACAGCTTTTCCACACAAATATCCACTTAGCTTCATAAATATAAATGCAATGCCGGTTAAACAGGTAAGAATCAGAAATCTTTCCTCATCTATTGCAGTTAATTCAAATTTACTAGCTTAGCTAGATGTAGCAGAGCCTATTAATCTGAATATCTTAACTTCCAAATTTTTCCACAGCAGTAGTCAAGTGTACCCTAGCCTCTTTTAAAAATATTCTGTTTAATACAGCAAGCATCTCATCAAATGCAGTACTGTGCTCTTGCTTGCACATTGAGAAGAAAATTAAAGAAAACTACATCAGATTTTGCAAGTAGAATACAGAAAAAGGGGGAATAGGACAAAGCAACAGTTACTGTGAAAAGCTACCTTAGCAGTCTGTGCCCAGAGAAAATTATTTGTGTCAGATCAATAAAATATCTAAACTAAAAAGCTATCTTTCTATTAAAAGTGAAGTGTGTGATTCGTAATTGAAACATTTCTTCAGTGCCTCGCAAATAGCAATATATTAACATCCGAATTGCTAATGCCAAACAATTTAGATCTGAACATTCTAAATGAAACAAATTACATTTAGTCTATTAGCTATTTTGGCAATACAGTTCACTAAGATACAGGTAAATGAGACTAGAAAGCAGCATTCAAAACTGCAGATGCATAGTTTAAACATGAAGATGTGGTTGTTGTTTTTTTAAATAGTAATGAATTCAGTTTCACTAGAATCCTCACACTTCAAGTTGGGTTACTTTGAATAAAATCCTGGGATCTTTTCACACTACCCAACTGTAGCACTACAATTCCATTTTACCTGCCATGGTTTCATCCCATGAATTCCTGAAATTTGCAGTTTAGGAAGGACTACTTTGAATTCTCTACCAGAGAGCTTATGTGCCTCATCAAACTACAAACCTCATGATTGCACAGGATGTTTCCATGGTAGTTAAAGTGGAGCCATTGCACTTTAATTATGTAGTGTGAAAGGGCCCCAAGCTACCTTTTATACCCTACCCCCCCCCCCCCGCTGAGATTGCAGCAGATATTTCAATTATGGAGGAGAGGTAGCCATCTCTTATCCAGTATCTCAAGATGTTTTGAACTACAATACTCAGAATCTCCAAACTGAGTTATGCAACAAGTTGGTCCACAAACTGCCCCAGTTTTTCAAGATGTCCTTGTCTGCTTTCTCCATGGGGAGCAGTACTCATCCCACAACAGATTAAGTGCGAGTATAGTCTGGAAAGGGTCTCCTGGCCTGTACTGCTGGAACAGCTAAGCTTTTTATCATAACATCTGGGCTTTACCCTTCTTTCTCTTCATGACACTATACGCAACAAGCTACTCTACATGAGGCATCACTCCCTTGACAGATTAGTCTAGCAATTCCTAATTTACAGCTGATAGGAAGAACACAGAATCAATTGAATTTGGAGCCTGTCATGGTATAGGGGCAGAATGTTACTAAGTCTTCTGATCCATGACAGAGGATAGGAAGAGTATCCATGGAGATAGGAAGGTGAGATCTTCATTCTAAACATCCACAAAGAGGTTCTTTATTTAAGATTCTCCAAGTCTGTATTTAAAGTCACAGACATATCAAGAATATATATAGCCCATTTGCTAAATTTTATACCTAACACCATGTTGTTTAAAGATCTCTCTCCCTACACTGTCCTGTTAAGTAAGTAGTTAAGTAAGAGCCCCAAAAAATGGGGAGGGTTCCAAGAACATTTTTATATATATATATATATATATATATATATATATATATATATATTTATTTATTTATTTACTGAATTTATACCCCACCTTTCTTCCCAGATGGGATCCAAGGCAGCTTACTGAAGTTTAAAACAAGATTAAATTAAAATCTTATTTTACAAAAGTTTTTAAAGACTTTAATAAGAGTATTATTAAAATCCATGATTAAAACAGTTACACATTTAAAACATAATCAGTCCTGAAAAGTTCTCTATATCCAGTGAGTTTTTAAATGGCTATACTAAAAGGATGCAAAAGTGTTAACTTACTAGGAGTAACGGCCACAAAAATTAAGATGCACATGGATTTCTAAATTTTATTCCTGAAACTTGGAATTTAATGGACAGTACGGTGTAACAGCTTGAATGTTGGAAGAGGACTCTGGGAGATCAGGGCTCAAATGTTTGCTCTGCCATGAAAACCTAGTAGGTGATCTTGGGCAAGCCACATTCTCTAAAATCTTGGAGGAAGGCAACTGCAACCTCCCCCAACACATCTTGCCAAGAAAACCCTATGATAGGGTTGTCATAAGTCAAAAATGACAAAAGAGTAAAAACAACAACATGGCCAAATTCTGCATTATTTTACTATAGCTAAAAGATTTATAGCCCAAGGGTGGAAAGACAAACAGCCAGCGACCATTGTTCTATGCTAAGGCCTTACTGTTTCAAGCCAGGCATGAACGTGTATTTTACTGTGGCCAGCTCCAAGAAAATGTACGTTCTGGAACATAAGACCACCTTATATTAACATACATGCCTAAGCCATGTTCATATCCCATGTATTTCTTCCCATCCTTTTCTTCCTCTTCTTTTCACCATCCTCTCTCTTATTTTAACTCTCCTTCATTCTTTGTATACAGTGTGCCTTCCACATATGAATTACATAAAGATGACAATCATGTAATCATAAAAGTGTACAAATGCCTTTTGAAATCAGAGATGGAAGATGAACCTGTAAAAGAGTTTATGAGAAGGTGGGCTCAAAACTTTGGGCATAATGCACAAATAGAAGAATGGGGAAAATGTAGACTAAATATATAAAATTCATTTTGTGCAGAAATTTAAAAGCAAATAAGTACAAGATGAGGTATAGATGTTATTCAATTCCATAAAAGTTGTTAAAAATGTCTAAGACTGCTTCAAATTAATGTTGGGTCTGTCAGGATAAGGAAGGATTTTATTTTCATATGTGGTAGACTTGCAAGAAAGCAAAGAGTTTTTGGTCTATGATTTATATTAATTCAAAAAAAAAATTAAAGTAGATTTTGCAATGTCAACAGAAACATTTTTGTTGGGATAGTAAATATGGATTACTTCTTCAGTACATGATAACATCTGCAAGAATGCAGTTTGCTCAAACCTGGATATGGACTGAAGCACTGACAACAGATCTTGCCCAAGTTGTAAAATTGATGTGGATTTTAAAAGATAGATCAATCGATGATTTTTTGAAAGACTAGAAACCATTTATGGATTTTGTGAGCACTAAGAAATCTAATGATGTAATAATCTTTGGCTACAATGATTAATAACTCTAGTAAGCAGAATGTATGTAAATCTGTAATGGCAGACTAAAACATAGGATATTAATCCATTTTTCCTATCCATTACAATTATTATGGGGAAGTCCAGGGCAAGTGTCCTCTTCCTCCCTCACCTCTCCATGTGTGTCCCTTCCGAAGCTGCGCATTTGGGAGAACACGATAACCATCCCAGATAAAAGGAATATACCGTCCTTTCATCAAGAGTATATGATAGCTGGACTCCCCTGCTAGAAGCTCTAAATAAGTTCTTTTGTGCATTAGTTAGCCAGTGCAGTTAAGTATGTATTTAGTGTAATAGATTAGCCTTTTAGTAATGGGTTTTGTTATTACACCTTAGTTTAGTTCCATCTAGTTTAGTTTCAGTTACACATATACATTGTTTATGTACAGTTTATTCCCTTCTCTTCTTTTCCTTTCTTTGTAGTTGTGAATCAGTCTGTTTGTATCTTTGTACAAAAATTAATAAATATTAAATCCTAAAACAACAACAACAACAACAACAACAACAACAACAACAACAACAACGGGAACATTCACTGCTCCCCTAGCAATGGTGCTCTATGATGGTAAATGAACAGGATACAAAGGAAAGAAAGAGCAAAACAAAGGAAGGCTTTTCGCACCTTCACATTAGACACAGCGCTCCTGAACAAATATAACCCATTGATCCAATGTACTGAGGATACACGCCAACTACGTGACCCGCAATGACATTTCTTTTCTTTAGAATATCATCCCACACTTCTGCAACATCAATATACTAAGCAATTTTAAGACAGAAAAAAAAGCGAAGCAGGCAATGAGAAAAGGCTTCTTAATATGGAGGTAGCACCTCTCCTTTAAAAACCAAGAAGGATGAAGAGTGGTGTGTGTTTTTTTCTGTCTCAAGTGTTTCTCACATTGAAAAGAGTGACATTTTCTTCTTCATTGAACAGGAAAACAAGAAAGACCTTTCAGCAACTGTCAGATTTCCAGGTGCCATTCAAGAGGAAGAGGCATCAACCCTTGGCAGTTTTTGTAGGGTATCACTACTTATAATTAGAGCAGGAGAAGACAAATCATTGATCAGCACATTGTAAAGATATTAAAAGCATGTAATTTTCTCCCCTGGACACAAGAATAGGCTCAATGAACATGCAAGTTAGAAACTGATAATTTAAACCAACAACAACCACAACCAACAGAGCCCTTCATAGATAACTGGAATCATTATATGAACAATTATTAATTTATTGTTTCATACTAGAAACAACAAAGATGCTAACTGAGCCAACCATGCCACAGGTCTTACAAGCTGGGTCCCAAGTATGTAAATCCATTCCCAATCTGAGACTACTTAGATTACGGCTCCACAATGTGTAGGTTTAAGTCTGTCACTGGCTTTTTAAAGTAATTGGCCCAATTTCATACAAACAGACGCACTGTCTATTAATTCATTCATTCATTCGACTTGTGTCCTGCCTTTCTCCTAGGTTTAAGACTCAAAAGAGCTCACAGGTACAAATAAAAACAAATGGAATTATTGTGGCATTAATAATTTATAAAGATTTTAAAAACACACATTTTATGAATACATTGGGGGGGAGGTGCAGCAGCAATATACTTAAAGTCCTTTCTCAACAGTCAGTCAGTTGCTTAATGCCTGTAAGAATGAAAAGATCTTTGCATACTGGTAAAAAGATAACGTAGCCTAAACTGGGAAAAGAGTTCCTCAACCTGATTTACTTTTCTCAGTTCTTTTTATGAGAATAAGTGTTTTTATGTTTGCTTGATGCTATAGCATCAAATCTTTGTTTTGCTAGCATCTATTAGTTCTTCTCATAAACTAGCAAAACCAAAGATGTGCTTTGTAACTCCATTTGTGAGAAAAAAATAATAAAATTTTAAAAAGTTATTTCAGTTTGTAATTATTTTCTGAGTAAAGTATATCCCTAATACATTATACATAATTATATGCCAAACCAAGTTATACATAACACTTGTTATTTTCCTAAAATTACTTGCAACTGCAAAGAATACTGATATTGCATTGTTTCAATTTTTCAAAAAATGTTCAGTATTCCTCTTTCTCCTCTGCTCCATGGCTTTAAAAGTTCTAGAAATGTTACATCTCTAACTACCCATGTTCACAAATAGGGGCTAGGATTTAATTGGATAAATATTTAACTATTTCTACAAACTTAAAATCTTCTCAAATGCCTAGGATATGAACTTAAAAATAGGAAGAGATTGGGGTTGAGGCATTAAACTCCTGCCATTCTCCTCCCATTGCAGTCCCATAGAAGTCCCTTGCAAGTTCCTCCTATGGGTTTTTCCCCCTCCATGCCCATTTTTTCCATTATGGGAAGACTGGGGGGACTGTTACCTGGGGCCACAGCAAGGTTGAACGATTAAAAACCTATCTGCTCTCTCACACACAAAGATCCCCTCTAGACCACAATAGTTATATGAATGGGAAATCTAAACAGTATGGCCCTCAGTAACAGTAATTCAGATTTTCAATAAGCCCAGTATCTTGTTTCAGTAGGAAAATTTCAAACTCTGTTTGTCTTACACAAATATTTCTATTAAACAGGAAAGGGGGGCTGCTCCTTACATTTCAAAAGCCTAGTTATATGCAGTCCTGATAATCAAGAAAATTATGTCTCCCTTCTCAAAAGAGATATGAACAGGTTGCTTACCTGTAACTGTGGTTCTTCGAGTGGTCATCTGTGCCATCATACACTAGGAGCTTTAGCGCCTGCGCGGTAGCGTTCGGAAACTTCTAGAGCTTGTTCGCTTGGCGGGAACCCCTCCCCCACGCCGGTACTGCGCATGCTCCTCCCGCCGAGCAACGGTCTCTCCTCAGTTCTGTCGTCCGCCGTAGAACCTACAGGGACCTGAGAAAGAGGGGAGGAAGGGCGGGTGTGTATGATGGCACAGATGACCACTCGAAGAACCACAGTTACAGGTAAGCAACCTGTTCTTCTTCTTCGTGGTCTCTGTGCCTTCATACACTAGGAGACTGTGTAGCTTACCGGTCGGACGGCGGGTCAGGTCCTACAGCACGGAAGCCAACACCTCACGTCCAAACCGGGCATCTCTGCGCGACCGGCAGTCGAGCCTGTAGTGGCGCACGAAGGTCGATGGTTGGGACCAGGTCGCCACACGGCAGAGTTCATGCAGGTCAACTCCTCGCAGGAGGGCCGCAGAAGTAGCCACAGCTCTGGTGGAGTGGGCTCGAAGCAGGACTGGCGGAGGCTTCCTCGCGAGCTCATACGCCAGTTCAATAGTCCTCACCACCCACTTGGAGAAGCGCTGGGTGGACACTTTTAGGTCCCTCCGACGTCGCCCATAGCAAACAAAGAGATGCGGCGTCTGTCGGAAGGAAGCAGTCCTGTCCTTGTAGAAGGCCAATGCCCGACGCACGTCCAGGGAGTGGAGGGACCGCTCTAACGGTGTCGTCGGGTTCGGGAAGAAGGTAGGCAGGATGATGTCCTGGTTGAGGTGGAAACTGGACACCACCTTAGGCAGGAACGAGATGTCAGGTCTCAGGACCACCTTGTCCCTGTGGAAGACCGTGAAGGGCTCATCGGAACGAAGAGCTGTGATCTCACCCGCTCGCCTCGCTGAGGTCACCGCTACCAGGAAGGCAGTTTTCATTGTCAGGAGCCTGTCATCCGAGGTCGCCATTGGCTCGAAGGGCGGCTTCGTCAGCTGCGAGAGCACCAGCGAGAGGGACCACGGCGGTAGCGGCGGCGATACCGGCGGGTAGAGATGATGAAGTCCTTTCAGGAACCGCTTAACGGTATCGTTCCTGAAGAAGGCCGAGGCAGCAGATCGTGGCGGTTGGTATGCCACGATCGCGGAGAGATACACCTTCAGGGATGGAAACGCCAGGCCCTGTTGCCGGAGGTGCAGGAGGAAGTGCAGGACGGTCGAGAGCCCCGCGGGCGATACCGGCTCACTCCTCTCGTTAGCGAAGGTCAGGAAGCGTCGCCACTTGTATTGATAGTTGCGACGGGTGGATTCCTTCCTGGCCGCGACGAGGACGGTACCGAGCACAGGATCGTCTAGTGCGATATCCTCCAGGCATGGAGGGCCAGGCGTGGCAGGTCCGGATGGAGGACTCGGCCGCCGGAGTGGGAGAGCAGGTCCGGTGTCGGTGGCAACCGGAGCAGGTCGTCTCGTGCGGCTTGTAGCAGGGGTGCGAACCAATGTTGCCTCGGCCAGTACGGGGCTACCAGGATCGCGTCGGCTCGGTCGGCGAGGATCTTCGATATCGTCCGGCCGAGCAGCGGGAACGGCGGGAACGCGTAGAGGAGTTCCCCGGTCCACGGAAACTGGAAAGCGTCCCCGATGGAGGCACGATCGTGGCCCGCTCTGGAACAGAATCGGCGACACTTCGCGTTTTCCCTGGTCGCGAAGAGGTCGATCGATGGTTGGCCCCAGCGGTCCCGAATCAGTCTGAACGCCTCTCCGGAGAGAGACCATTCGTGATGGGATGAGGTGTCCCTGCTGAGGGCGTCTGCCGTGGTGTTCTCCTGCCCGGCCAGGTGAACCGCCACGGGATGCGTGTGCAGGCGAATGCACCATTCCCACAGGTCGAGCGCGATGTCGAGCAGGGTCGTGGAATGAGTCCCACCTTGTCTGTTGATGTAGCAGACGGCGGTGGTGTTGTCCGTCAGAATCAGGACCGTGCGCCCCGCCACGGCATGGCGGAACGCCCGTAGGGCTTTCCAGACGGCGAGCAGCTCCAGCGCGTTGATATGGAGAGCGGTCTCGTCGTCGGTCCATCTGTCGCGGACTCTGAGATCGCCGCAGTGGGCACCCCATCCATACAGGGAGGCGTCGGTCGTTACCGTCACCTTCGGTGTCGGCTGTTGGAAAGGCATCCCTGACATGAGATTGCATCGCGACTGCCACCATCGGAGGGATGAGCGGACGTCTCCCGGCAGCTGCAGTCGGAGTGTCTGTTCGTCTCTCAGGGGGTCGAATATGCGGACGAACCAGTGTTGAAGAGGTCTTGCTCTCAGCCTGGCGAGATATGTCACAGCGGTCGTCGCAGCCATGTAGCCCAAGAGCTGCTGGACGCTTCTCGCAGATAACGTCGGGGCCGTACGAGCGTGAGCGGCGGCCCGGATCAAGGTTTGTGCTCGAGACTCTGGTAGGTACGCCCTGGCGGAGGTCGAGTCGAGCGTCGCCCCGATGAAGTCCAAGATCCTCGCCGGCTCGAGGTGGGACTTCTTCGGATTCACTCGTAGACCAAGGCGGGTCAGGAGTGACAACATCATGTGGACGTCGTGGTAAAGTCTCTGTTTGCAGGACGCCACCAACAGCCAATCGTCGAGGTAGGGGAAGACGGAAGCGCCCTTCGTCCGCAGGTAGGATACCACCGGGGCCATGCACTTGGTGAAGACCCTTGGGGCAGTCGAGAGTCCGAACGGCAGCACCTTGTACTAGTAA
The DNA here is from genome assembly GCA_948474755.1 of Ctenosaura bakeri. Taxonomy (NCBI): domain Eukaryota; kingdom Metazoa; phylum Chordata; class Lepidosauria; order Squamata; family Iguanidae; genus Ctenosaura; species Ctenosaura bakeri. Next base: position 113,932 of record CAOLHI010003944.1, on the reverse strand, counting down.
CAGGTGTCGTCGACTGCGAAGCGGAGGTACCGTCTGTGCTGCGGGCGAATGGCGATATGGAAGTATGCGTCTCGGAGATCGATGGAGGCGAACCAGTCCCCTCGATGTAAGAAGGGTAGGATCGACGGTATCGTGACCATCTTGAACCTTTTGGGGCGGATGTAGTAGTTCACCCCTCTGAGGTCTAGGATCGGCCGGAGGGTACCGTCGGCTTTCGGTACCGTGAAGTACCTGGAGAAGAAGCCGGTGGTCTTGGCCTCTTGCGGGAGCCGCTCGATCGCCCCTTTCTGGAGGAGGGATTGGATCTCTTCCAGGAGGGCCGGACTCGACGGCGTGGAGTAGTAAACGCCGCGAGGAGGAATATCGAGAAACTCGATGGCGTAGCCAAGACGGACGATGGAAAGCACCCAAGAGTCCGTAGTGACATACTGCCACTCCGCTAGGTGTCGAGCGAGAGTCGGTCGGTCTCCGAGCGCTGATGGTAGGCTGAAGAGTGGTATTGGTGGGTCCTGCCAGGCACGTCAAAACCGAGACTTTGTCTCGGAGGAGGACTTCTTCGACGAAGCCGGGCGCCGCCTAATCGTGCGTCTGGCCGATGAGCCGGAGGACGGTCTCGACTGTCCAGACTGGGCCGAACGCTGGAACGACGAGGTGGAGGATCGTCACCAGGATGGGCGGAAGGTGGAGGCCCTGCGGGCCTGCGTGGCCGGCTGCAGCCCGATCTTTTTTGCGGTCAGTCTCGCCTTGACAAGATTGTCCAAAGCTTCGTCTGTGGACGAATTGAATAGGCCTTCACCGTCGAAGGGGAGATCTTCAATCCTCCTTCTGGTGTCCTCCTGGATGTCGGCCGGTCGCAGCCAAGCATGGCGGCGGAGGCCGACGGATCCCGCCATGACCCGGGAGGCGATCTCCACTGCGTGCCGGGAGGAGGCCATCTGGTGCCGAGCGATGGAGATAGCCTCATTGAAGATCACGGAGGAGGCTTGGCGGATGTCCTCCGGTACCGCCTCCATCGCCGGTTGCAGGCGATCGAGCACTTTTTTCAGGTATGCCGCGAGGCAAGCCTGAGTGTTGGACAGCCTGATCTGCAAGGAGGCAGCTGAATAGAACCTCCTTGCGTAGGCGTCCAACTTCCTGCCCTCCTTGTCCGGCGGGGTGGTGTGTTGCCTGCCGGAGCCCTTTGTCTGTGCCGACTCGACGACCACAGAGTTCGGTACAGGGTGATTAAGAGATAACCGGCGTTATCCTTCTGCACCCTGTAGAGGTGTTCTAACCGCTGCGGTATCGGCTGAGCCGAGGCCGGTCTATCCCAGGCGGCCTTCACCAGTCTGGATACCCGGGGCAGGAGAGGCAGCGGGGCCGTGGAAGGTCGCTTCTCCTCGAAGACGGAGAAGGCTGGATCGTCGTCCTCCGGCTCCGCATCGGCGATCTTAAGGCCGAGGGTAGTGGCCATGCGGAGCAGCATCGCAGAGAACTGGTGGACGTCCTCTGGAGCAGAATCTGGGATCGGGTCCCCGAATCCCAGCGGAGGAGACTCCTGTGAGGCCGCCTCAGACACCTCTGACTCCGCGCTCGAGTCGTACGACTCCGAGCTCGGTGAGTCCTCTCGCCGCTCGCTTTCCGGCTCCTTCGTCGCCGCAGGTGTTGCCTTCCTAGGCTTCTCCGCAGCCGGGGCGGTGGTAGCAGCAGCGTCCCGCTTGGGATGGCTGACCACTGACTTCACCCTCTTGGTGGTGACCGGGGTAGTCTGGCAGGCTGACGTCGTCGTAGCCCGCTCAGTCACCACCGACTCTGTAGGGCGAGTCGCCGTTGCCGTGACCCTAGGAGGTGGCGATATCGCCCGATACCGTGGTGAAGGCTCCCTCGCCCTATGATATCGAGGAGAGGGAGAGCGGCTGAAGGAGCGGCGGTCCGACGGAGATCGGCTTCGGCGTCGACGGTACCGAGCCTCGTCCCCTCTAGGCGAGCGCGGTTCGCGCTGTCGACGAGGTGACCGGGACCTCCGGAAGGTCTCCCAGCGACTCGGGCCACGATGGTACCGATCCCGGTACGATGGCGAATGCGACCGATAGGAGGCCGGGCGCTCTCTCCATTCAGATTCCCTCGCGTACCTGGCCACGTAGGACGCCGAGGTGTATCTGGAGGCAGACGAGCGAGGTTGTTCCTCTCTTGTCTCCCTCGGAGGCGGCGAGGCCACCGGACGCTCGGAAGAGCGGGACCGGGACCTAAAGGAGGTCGAACGCCGCTCCGGAGAAGCAGAGGGCTCTCTCTGCTGCAGGTCGGCCGACCTGCGACGGCTAAGAGGGCGGTGGCGCTCCTCCACCAGGGTTGGAGGGTCTGCCACAGGCGAGTCCGGGCGCTGTTGGGGAACGTCCTCAATCTCATCGTCCGAGAGATCGACGGACTCGCCTCGCCCTTTGGAAGGCTGCTGAGTAGGAGGAGGAGTAGGAGGTCGAACGTCCCCAGCCGGGGAGCGCTTCTTCTCCTTCTTCTTCTTCTTCTTCTCCTTCTCCTTGCCCTTGCCTCCGTCCGGAGCAGGGCGCTTTTTAGCAGGCGTCTCCGTAAGGGGAGCCTCAGCCTTCCTCGCCGTCGAGGATCCTTTTGCTGACTTGGCAGCCGCCGACAGCTTCGGGATCCTCGGTAGCGCCGAGATCGGCGTTTTCGCCGGTACCGAGCCCGATACCGACGAGGTGGACGGAACGGCAGCCGCCGATACCGTCGATGGCGTGGTCGTCTTCTTGTCGGCCATCTTGGAAGTGGAGGTCTCGTCTATCGCCCGCAGAGACTGTTCCCAACAATAAGATTTGAGTCTCGCGGAGCGGTTGCGGAGAGTTTGGGGAGTAAAATCCCGGCAAATTGGGCAAGTCCGGATGTTGTGGGACTCACCCAAACAGAAGAGACACTCCTTATGGCCGTCGTTGAGGGCAACCTTGCGGCCGCAGGACACGCACTTCTTAAAGAGCGCGGACATAAGACGAAGAACGCCAAACTCCGAAATCCAAAAAGACGAAAAACCGAAGGGGGAGTCCGAAAGAGAGGTCAAAGACAGTCCGAAAGTCCGTAAAACTGTGAAAAAACAGCAAGCCAAGCACAACGTGAGAGGAACAAACTGAAGAACCTTCCGTACGCGGCGGCGGACGAGAAAGAACTGAGGAGAGGCCGTTGCTCGGCGGGAGGAGCATGCGCAGTACCGGCGTGGGGGAGGGGTTCCCGCCAAGCGAACAAGCTCTAGAAGTTTCCGAACGCTACCGCGCAGGCGCTAAAGCTCCTAGTGTATGAAGGCACAGAGACCACGAAGAAGAATCTATATCTGCACACACTTCAGAGTACAACCAAAACAATATACATGCACAGGTACAGGAACTAGTCTCTCACTCTTCATGGTGATGGATGATATTAATTAAAATTTTACGTATTAGCTAATGCTTCCCCTGAGCAAGGGCAATCTTGCAAACCAAAATGTTTCAGTTTCCTCCTATTAGTTTAACAATACAAATCCCTTTTGAATTTAATATAAAACAATATGTGCAAAAGGAAAGATTACACAATAGACATAAGGACTTCACTGAAAACAGTGAACTCATTTTGAATTCACAGTAAATAATGAAGAGGTGTCACCTGTACACAAAACTGCCTGTATCCTAGTTTAAAAAACAGAGTGGTCCACCGCTGATTTTCTCCTAAATCCACCTGCTTGTCCAAAAAGAGGAGATCCCCTGAATCAATAGAACTGCCATAGGGGTTCACTAACCAAGTTCATATTTATGCAATGGGTGTATGTAGCTGGGAAGAACAATTGGATTTAGACTTCAGAATCTGAACATCTAAGCTGAAATTCTCCTACAGTCATTAGAGAGTCCTACAGGATTAGACCAAAGGCTTACCAACTCCAGCATTCTATTCCTACAGGACATGAGTACCCCAGCAACTGGTAGATTGAAGTACACTATCTCTGCTACTAGATGTTATAGCCATCGTTACTACTAACCACTACTAACCTCATCCTCCATCATATAACTTAAATTGATCCCTGGATCAGAATGGAGAAAAATTTCATTAAAAATTAATTCAGCATCTCAATGACTTACACTTTCCAGCAATTAATTCAAGATTTGTCATTTTCATTGTTACAATGCCAAACTGTTAATATATTTCATTATGTTAACTCATTATGCCAATCTCCAACAATTCTAAGTGCTTTTTTTTCCTGACGTTTAAGGATTTACCAAAGTAGTCAATGAATTAAGAAAGACTGGAGATAAAAAAGCTAAATCTTCTCAATGACTGAACTTTAACATTCTGTGTCACTATTAATATTTTCAAGCTCTTCATAGGATGAACTCAGCACTGGTTGATACTCAATTATTGGCTAAAATTATCATTTCACCTATTGGTATTGCCCCATTAGTTTTGAAGGACAAGGTTAATCCAAATGAAATCAAATAGTTGCAACTAAAATTCTATCGCTGGGTTTCTTTCCTTAGCTTCTGCTTAGCAAGGAATATGATCAAGCCAAAAATGCTATTAAACAAGGTATCACTGACACAGAGCGCCAAATGGGTTTAGCTAAGTTCCCTTCCTTTATTGCCAGTGAGAGCAATAGGTCCCTTACAGGTACTATGGCATATTACAAGCAACCTAGAAGTGCCTAAATACCGTAAATGCTTTTACTTTGGCACGATGTTGAGTTCTTCCTTCAGTTGTTCTTGAAGGACATTATTATAGGAAAATCCTATATTTGAAGAGACATTGCCCCTGTGATATTGGTCAAATAGAAACAGTGGAACATGCACCTTTTCAGTGTTTATATTATAGAGACCTAAATATTGATCTTATTTTGACAATACTCGACAAATATCTAGGATGTTTAGAACGATTATATGTTTCTTTGCTGCTTTCAGATATTAATCCTGTTATAAATTGGCTAAATTTTTGTGTGGCAGCAGTTAAAATTCATCAAGAGATGATTTGCATTGTTCTGTTATCTGGTAGTTTAATACCTATACGTATTTGTATCCTTTTTGTATGTTTATATTTATGCTTGTCCATGACTGTAATAAAATATCTATCTATCTAACTGAGCACTGTTGAGCAGCAGCAGTTGTTCAAAATCTTTACTAATTCTCCCACCTGAGATCTTTTATTTAAGAATTACCAAGAGACTGAACTTGTAATCATGTGGATGCAGAATGTAAGCCTCAGCAGCTGCCTCAAAATAGTCAAAGATCCCACTGTCCCTAGGCAGGGACTGAATAACCTATAATCACTGCCATACAAGGCCATCAAGGGCTCCTCCCAAACAGCCCTTGAGTTGACCCTGAGTTGTGTGCCTCATAGTTATTGTTCCTGTCCTTGCATCCAGTCATGCCTGGAAAACAATGCGGTTGTGTCCCCTTTTTTTTCTGTTTTCTTTCCACTTGAAGAGTGGTGTGTGGATGGGTTTCATCCCTGGAAATGTAATAACAAAAGGATGATAGGAGGAGAAGCTCTGCGGGAAAGGATATACCCCATTCAACTGATATGATGGAAACCCAGTCCAACACTGCAGCACACTGGCTCTCTAAAGTAATTAGCTGTTTCTGTATTTCTACCTAAAATAAAGTAAAAATAAAAATTCAAACATAAACCACTGCTCTCTATCATTCAGGTAAACAGAGAAAGTTCCAGAAAAAGCTGTTAGGCACAATTTTAGGTGATTTTCAGATACTACAGAAAAAGAGACTGAGGAAAAAGAAAAAGGGATTTTGACCAATACTGCATAGACAGTGGTGTACATTATGAATGGAGAACCAGTGGCCCTCAATTTTCATTAACTATAACTCTTACCATCCCCGATCATCTCTGATCTTTCCAAAAAATCTGAAAAACCACAGATTCCCCTCTCCTGGGATAAATACTTATGTAAAGTTACATGGTGGGCTCATTAAACATCTGTTCACATCACTGATACTAATGAAAATAGCTTTTGTGTTATGAAACACAAAAGGTGAGAACTGAATGTACGTAAGACAAAACTGTCTACTTTTTCCAGTTCTAATAACAGATAAACACTTAAGCTGCTCTGAGTTCCTCAAGGATTGTCAAGGCAATAGTATTAACACATACTGCAACTGCAAGCAAACACTAACATTATCTCTTTCAAGTTACTGTTTTATCTTTCCCTGATTAGTGGGGAGAACTGTGGTCTCTGCACAGCAAGTTCTTTAATGTTATGAATATTTATTTCAATAATTAATGATACTTAATTACTACAAAATGAAGTGTAGATCCTGAGAGAAGGTTGCAGTTCTTACATTGATTTACCCTGGAGCTTCATGGGATGTTTCAATTTAAATTTGTTCCAAGCCCAAATTCAAATGTTTCAGTTACTTCTATGCTGAAAATCATAGTGACAAAATTGATGGACAGGTACTTCGCTGTGGGATTGATTTTATTGTATACTGAATCATTGATATTTTAGGTAAGTTTATATTCTGGTCTTGCTGTTTTTATCATACTGTTTAATATGTTGCATATGGATTTGATGTGTTTTAACTACTAGGGAAATTTTTATCATATTTTTTTGTATTATACTGTAATCTTTTGATCTTTGTTATGACTTTGTGCTTTGTGCACTGAATTGAGTTGACAAGACAGGAAGTTCAAGACTTCCCCTGATGAATTCCTCCTCCTCTGCCCCCTAAAAAATCAAGATAGTGGGTACACTTGTGCTTATCTTCCATTGGCAATTTTCTCCTTTTGATCAATTGTTTGGGCATTATGTGAACAGAATGTTGTTACTAGACAGCCCTTTGGTTTACAACATGGCTGTTTTTACGTTCTTAAATTTGTTCAGAGCAAAGAGCAAGTTTTAGACTAATTTACACTAATATTGACATCATGACTATTGTGGATAGAGCACTTTGTAATAGCTAAACCTAATTCATGTTTACTGTACAGACTTCTCTTCCCTGCTGTATTCTAACAGGGGATTCTTTTATGTGGAAGTTTTGTTCCCATTTTTAAATAACCTATTGGTGCTTCAGGGAAGGAATTACAGGAATTACAAATAAATACTTAGCTATGTAAGATAGAAATTAAATAAATGATCTAAACTATAGTATTCTCTATTGTGCAGACTAGCCATTGTCAAAGTCCACAATTTACTTAAATTTTTGTTCTTGTTTCAAGTGATTCCAACATCAGAAAAATTCCATCATCAGTATTATAAATCAAGAGATTATGTCAATCAGTCTTATCAACAGCAGATGATATAAGAAAGAAGATAAAATTAGAAGCATTTAAGACTACATACAGGTGAAATACAGAAAGCCAGCATGATATAGTGGTTTGAGCATTGGAATATGATCCTGGAGACCAGGGTTCAATTCCCCATTCAGTCATGGAAATCCACTGGGTGACCTTGGGCACATCACACACACTTAGCTCCCAGAAACCCCATGATAGAATCACCTTGGGTTTGCCATAAGTCAGAAATGACTTGAAGGCACACAAAAATTAGACAACAATGGGTGAAATGTCACCTCAGATTGTAGTGTGAGTGTGTGTGTGTGTGTGTGTGTGTGTATAGCGCCATTGGCCATTTCCACACTAGGCTATTATAATACTATTATTCCACTTTCAACATCCTATGGAATCCTGGGGTTTGCAGTTTAGGGAGGGGTCTCAAGGCCCCTCCCTAAACTGCAAACCTCAGGATTCCATAGGATGTTGAAAGTGGAATAATAGCACTATAACAGCCTCGTGCAGAAATGGCCATTGTCTTTGCTGACCAACAACCATTTTGATAGGAACTGTGGCAACCAATCAATCATCAGCATCATCAATATCAGTATCTTTCTAGTCTGTTAGATGAAAACACACTACAAAAGTTTCGTTTTTATAATGCCACATGCCTCCTTGAAAATCCAGTAATTTCTCCTTAATTTTTCTAATAAAGAACCTTAATAAGCTAATTACTAGCCAGATCTCATAATTTCCCCACATTTTTGGTAGCACAAAAAATAGCAATGCACATAAAGAGTAATATTCTATTAATAAATTAGGATGGACAAGTTGGACTTAAGCCAGTGTGACTGTAGTTGTGAAAGTCAAAATTCTGTTCCAACCATGAAACTACCAAAATCTCCTCCAAAACCCATCTCTTCTTAGCTGCATCCCCCTGCAACATGCTCATTTCCTTGCTGTTGGGAGAACAAGGGGATGAGCAAGGATAGATCTGGCTATCTTCCTGTAGCTAGATATGCTGAAAGGACATCATCTGCAGAGATCTCTTGACGACTGTTGGTACATAAAGATGCCTGTTGCAGCATGACCAGCTAAAAGAAATTAGCTGAAGCCAATACCTGGCTACCAATTTCAGCCATATTTGGAAGATCTTTGCCAATCCAATATTATTTCCTTTTAAATGATACTAAGATTACAAATAGATACTTGTAATCTAAGTTAGTTTTAAATAGCAACCTGGACTTCTGGATATATTCATTTTCTATCACACAAAATTTTAATTTAATGAGGAAGGAAGTACTAGCTAAATGAAAATTGGAGAATATTAATTGTAGGTTTTAGAGTAATAATCCTATATTACGTCACGACAGAAAGAACTGTGGTAAGCCTTTAAAATCTCAATTTTAAGATTTTAGAAGTTCATTTTCTAAACAAAAACCTTTTCCCTGCCACGTGCTGAATTCTCTTTGGGATGAACTTTTAGGGGCTAATTGCTAGCAGTGGGTGGGGCCAGGGCAAAAAGTAAGGAGGACACCTACTTCTGTCTCTTCCCTTCCTTCCCTGCCATTCCCCACCACCTATCCAGACAGTGGGCTGGAGAAGCTGTTTTTACCAGAGACCTTACCTAATTGCTTTCAGAAGGCCTCTGAAATTGGCAAGGGGTGAAGGTTGCCCACTCCTGTTCTAAACCTAGACATTCTTCAGATAATTCAAAGACAACAGAGAAAAGACTGGCTCTCTCATTAATCCACTGAGAAGCTCTTGTGTACTACTGTGGTCAAAATTATTGTCTCATAAATATGAGATCAAGTTTGACTATATGGAGGTAAGTATTTCCTACTAAACCGAACCAATTCTAACATTTAAATATAGCATTTGCTAGGTGTCAAGGTCACTACCAATTATCATGCAGATGAGAGACAAACATCACAAGAGGTCTTATAGTTTAAAAGCCCAGCACATTACTATTTTATAACCTTTTCCAGTAGGTCAAAGAAAAGACTCTGCAGAAATTTCTGATAAGAGAAACTTTGATGCAAGTTTGATGGAACTGACTGAAAACAAGGGAGCTGCCAAGATCCATTACAGAGCTTCTTTGAAGAAGAAAAGCAATAGAGAAAAGCTAACACAGTACCGAGATCATAGTAGCACAGCCAAAGACCCCATAGGGTGAGACATCTTTTCTGTCCTAATGAAACTGTACATTCTCCTACACTAAAATCAACAGTAATGTCACTGAGAATACCAGTGCTTGTAAGAGATTTATTTTCATTCTGCCTGTAAATCGTTTTGGAGTTCCTGATTCTGACCTTTCCACAGTTTTGAATATAAGTAGTTATATACAGGCTATAGACAAAATGTAAATATAAAAATGATATGTAACATTGTGTGTGTGTGTGTGTGCGTGTGTGTGATGTCATTCTGTGATTTTTTTTTTTTATATAGTCCCCTGGAGAACCTTAAGAATATTCATGAGCTGGAACAGCTCCAGTTTTTTAGTTAATTGAAGACCATCTTTTTAGCATTTTGTGGACTCGAGATACCATTTTATTTAATTATTTAATAAAATATTTGTAGCCTGCCCTGTATTAGATGATCACAAGGTGGTTTACAATAAAATCAACTGAGGACAGTAAATAACAATGACAAATTTTTTAAAAAAAAGATATTAAGCCATTTATCACTTAAAACCAGACAATTTAAATCAATTTAAAATAATGTCAGACCTAGTGTATGTGTACATTGGATAAAATCAATGAGGACCCAGAGGCTTAAATAAAAAGACGTGCAATGGAAAGATACCAATGTTGGTGCCAAACAGGTTTCTGAAAGGAAGTTATTATTTAATTCTATTTTGATACTTTGACACTTTTGGTACTTAAAGCCCTGGCACCTGTGTGATAAGGTATAGTAGGGTTAAGATAGTAATTTAAAAGTATATATCCTACACAGCATGGTTTATAAGAAACTGCCCTGCTAGTCCAGGAAAACAACCCAATTCATATACAGATGCAGAAGCATCCCAGGAGAAGTAGGTTTTCTGGACAACATTGCCCTGAATTATGGCCAAAATATGTGCAATCTCAGTTAGCATGTTCATCTGGTTAAACAAAACCTTTCCACATCTTAACAGTACAGAATTATTTTGTGCATCTGTGTAGGAAAAAAATATGAACTGCAACTAATGCGGTTTAAATATTTTGGAAGCAATTCAAAGCTCTATGTGGATACCACTTTTGTTAGAATATTTGTCTTTAAGTATTTGCAACATGTGCTTCCCTTAAATTTAAATTGAAAAAGCAATGAAGATAGCTTGCACCCCAATGTTGTACTGTGGCTGTCCACTCATATGCATCAAAGAATTTGACTCATCCCCTGAGGTCAGTAGGTTTCTTCAGTTTCATTTTCACTGCCTGTACAATCACTTGCATCACTTAGTTCAGTTTCATATTGAGGTAAATCCAGTTCAGAATTACTTTTACCACATTATTTTTAGTTAAAGAATTCTCTTTTTGTGGGCAAGGAAAACTCACTTTCTTTTTCCATCTTCAGTAATTCTGGTGATTAATGAATTTTTTTTCAGAAATGCAAGAAATTTCCACAGAAAAATTAAGTAGTGGAAATTTAAAAAATATTTCTACCCACATCACTGCCCATTAAAGTCTTAATATTGTTAAGTAGCTATAAAGTACCAAGACTGAATTTGTTCCATCTGCTCCTCTTTATCACTATCTTCACAATGTTATTTAAGGCTTAATATTTAGCTGTAAAGGTGACATGCTAGCCACAGGATGCATAAACACAAAGTACTTTACATCAGGTGAATTTAATAGGGCAAACTGCCAGTGTAAAAAAAGATAGAACAAACTGCTAAAAGTTGCATTGGAAAATATTTCTACTACCATTACCACCCACACTCACAACTCCTGCTGTGTTCCTATGACAAACTTCTGCCTTCTCCTTCTTGAAATATTTTTAGTAACCCTAGTAAGATTTCCATGTTGTCATGGAAAGACATTTTACAAATAAGGCTGAGTGTTATTCAAATTATAATCCACAATAAGTTCAGAATGCTTACTGTACACTGCACATGCTTCAGTAGAAATAGCTGGGGGTGGGGGTCCTAATCAACATTTTTTTTCTTGGAACATCATTTATATAAATGGGAAAGGGAACCAGAGCACTGACAGACTATTGTTGGAAAGTGTTACTGTATTATACCCACCACAGGAGAGTTTGCAGAGCTTGGAAGTAACTAGTCACAGACAATTAGTTTTTTGGAATTAATTCATTTTCCAAAGAGACTATGTTACTTTTTTGCAGTGCAACTGTAATCTTTAAAGTTACTTTTATAGTTATGGAGATTTGGCATCAGCAAACAGTAATGGAAAAATATCAAATGGATCAAATGGCACTGCTTTTTGTGCAACTGCCTCACATTTGTGTATGTGTTAAGGTGACATCAAGACAGACAGGAGTGGAATGCATTCTCCATTGTAGGGCAAGAACTCTCAGAATAATTATCCAAGCTCTGACAAGTAAAATTAATTTTCTGATCTGCTTAGGAAGAACAAGGGAAAATGGAACAAAATCTTTTCTTGGTCCTGTAACCATTCTTTGAACTTCAGCCCTTGCAGATTGAAAAGATAAACCTGAAAAAGAATGGTGAGCATGTATGGTACCATATGGTGTGTCATCTTCCTTCCCTTTCAAAAATTCTAACAAAGCTCCATAACTTACCAGATCAATCAGACTCTCTTGGATTCTGTTCAGGGTGGTGCGAAGCCTGCTGCTACTGAGTCCAAGTCCTGTTAATTCAAACTGGAAATAAGAAAGAATTCTAAGCAACACAATTTGGATAGAAGCCAGGTAAACCCAAGGAAGCTTCCAGTTTGCTCATGTCCCACTGCCACACTGCATAAAAACACATTCCAATCAAACCCCCAAAGTTGAAGGATAGTATCAGTGTACCCAACACCACAAAAGGAACTGGGTTTCATATAAAAAAACAATACACAATTCATGGCAACACAAGAATTATCCACTGTACAAGGGATAATTTTGGATTGCTTTGACACCATGATTTTGGGACATAGGAAAACCATGTGCTTTTGCATGGTTCATAATAATAACATCAAACAGCAGTAGATATTTTTCCAGGTGAAAAAACTAATGGAAATCTAATCTAATGGAAACTAATGGAAATCAAAATGAATATGTGTACTTATTATTTAATAATGTTAACCTTTGTACACTTAGATAACTAGATTTTCATTTGAAAAGACTGAATTTAGCTATACCTACATAAATGCCTCTACAACACCTATAGTATACATAAAGAAGAAAAGAATTGCCATGGTTTACATAAAGTCCAAAGAAAAGCCTAGTTTAACTCGTATTAACTAGCTTAATTCCATTATATGCATGAAGTCTACTAGCCCCAGCTATTAATACATATCTAATTTTAAATCCAGTGGCAACTATAAATATTGCAATGGAATGGCTCAGTTAACAAAACTATACTCTGATGGAAGAATTAGAAACATACATGCAATTTCAAGGTTTACTTCCACCATATTATCCAAATATTAGTATGAGTTTTACTCCAGGAATATATTTTTCAGCAAGGGATACTTCTTCGGTTGGGTTCCAACTGAATGGCCTTCCTATGATTAGAAGTGTCATTCAAAAAACACACTAATCTAATATATAAGCCAAGTTAGTGCTATACTAGCATACATGAGCTAAGTGTCTTGAAGTAAACAAATGGCCTTGCCTTGCCTAATGAAAAGTTTGAAACTTGCAAACAGAATGGAATTGTCTGGAACCTGTCATTTTTATTTTCTCTCTTTTTTTTTACTGTTATATCAAGAAAAAAATATTGAGAAAAAATCCTGTTGAGACAAAAAGAAAGAAAAAAGAAATTCTATCAGTAGAATTATTGTTTTGTAGCAGTCTGTGCATGTTGCAGACTCGCATGTGTTCTGAATTATTTGCTCACATCTTAGAAACTAACCTTTGGGCAACGAAAATGGTCTTTCACCCTTTCAATTATTAAACAATTCATACTGCATCAACAGAAAGACAAATGTCCACCCTCTGTTAACCAATAGATATAAGACTTCATAGCTCTTTAAGCATTTGAATGTATGGTAGATAGACATCAACTTCATATGGATACATATTTTAGTATCTGATCACCTTTTTGACAAGTCTATAAATAAATGGTTTCCCACTGGTACATTCCAGTTTATTATCTGTTAGCTTATTCTTTTTATTGACATATTTTCTCATGTCACTGTTACATGGACAAATGAATAAGAAAGAATCCTTTGACTATCAGTGTTTCTTTATGCAGATGATAGAGAAATGTAACTTTAAAAGTAATGAATTAAGTTTATTCTAAGGCTGTTTCCGCACAAGACTGTTATATAGCTATGATTCCACTTTTAACATCCTATGGAATCCTGGGGAATCCCCAGAATTCCATAGGATGTTGAAAGTGGAATCATAGCACTATAACAGCCTCATGCAGAAATGGTCAAAGCTTCAAAATGATCTCTATTTCAGTTGGGTGTGGTCAACGTTTTAATTTAGCAGAATTCTGAGTTTATCTTTTCAACATGGCATCCCCTACATACATGCCATCAAATATCCAAGATCAAGGCTGAATTAGTATAACTTATTTTATCTTGATTGCCACCTTTTGGCTTACAGTGGGCAAGTCTCATTGCTTTAAAATGCATTCAAGTGTTGTGTTAACTAAAAATTGTGAATCTTCATGTATAATGTTCTGCAGCTGTGTGGACCAAAAGAGAAAAAAATCCTCAGTACAAGTATTTAATAATAAAATTTAAAAAAATCCTCAGTACAACTATTTAATAATAAAATTGAATTTGTGTCAACAATTCCTTGTATTAAAAGGCTGCATTTATACTGTATGTGTGCGTCGCTATAGGTAAAAAATATCCTTGAATTTATGTCCTTTGATTCTGACTATCAATTGGAAGGCAGGTGCATACTCTAGGTATTGTTTAGAATCACTTGCAAAACTGCTTTAGTGCTGCATGAATTTCAAGGATCAGGTTTGCTTTCAAAATTCATAATGGCTGCTATAAAACTGTCTGTCAAAAGTACTTTCCAACTGTTCATTCAGGAATATAGGAATTGTACGTATACTGAATCAGACCATTAACCCATCTAGCCCAGCAGCACACTGGGGTTTTAGGCAGAATTCTTTTGTGCCCTATACAGAGATTCCTAGTAGTCTCTTGTGGTCTCCCATCATCACACTAATCAGGACTGGCCATGCTTAGCTTCGAGAATCTTCTAAGAGAGTTTCCTTGCAGATCTCAAGATTCCAGTGATCTATGCAAAAGCCCATGAAAGTTAAGACTGCACATTGTGATACTATAAAGGAAAGATCAGCTGGGGGCAGGCAATAAACAGAAAGTCTTCTACAAAGATAGAGAATATAACATGCTTCCCCTCCTGAAATAAGGTTTCAGTTTGACTATTTATTACTGCTTAATTAATTTAAAGGTTTGATTTACAAATGATAAATACCTTCTGTAGTTTTAGGGAACTGAATTTTTTTTAAAAAAATTGAGCAACACTTCATGAGAAACAAAAAGAGCAAGAAGAAATAAATGGTATTCTCTTGCTCCTCATGAAAAGAAAAGAGAAGAGAAGAGGCAAGAACAATAGGGAAAAATATTGCTTGACAGATGTTGACTCCATGGAGACTGCAAACTGTTCAGACAAAACCAACTAAACTCAGATTAACATCAATATCTTCTTTTTAAAAGATAGTGTTAAAGGTATTTGAGAATATGGGAGGTTTAAACTCTACTACAGAGTAACATGAGAATCGATGGGCAAAACTGAAGGTCAATGAAATTCCTGGAGGTGACACTTTGCCTCTCCACACACCATTTAGGGAGCATAGAAACAACTCTGAGTTTGGGGAACCCAAGCAAACATCTTAGTTGGGCTATTTTTAAAGAACGGCAATGTTGTTCTTTGCAGCCTTTCTAGACCTGGTGCCTCTGAGAAGTGTTTGATTACAGTTCCCATCAAAGCAATCCAGCTGGCTAAGAATAACCACGTTGTAATCCAGCACATCTGGAGGGCACCAGATCTGGAAAGGCAGCTACTTATTTGAACTCAAGCTATTACATCTTGAAACCTACCAAGCAGAACACACCTCACAAATCATTTATCGTGCATGACCTATAAGGTGTTTGAGAATGTTTCATATTCCTTTTGCTTCCCAACCCAAGACAAAGAAGTGGGGGGGAGAACAGAGGGTTATCAATCTCCTAACAGAGCAACTATGCATGACTCTGTCTTGTCTAATAGATCACAGGCAGTGCAAGTTGTACTGATCACTGGTCAAAAGCACATACCAAATAAATCAGGTAAAGTGGATTTAAATCTTCACAGATCTCAAAATATACCGCAAGCTTTATCCAAGAGCACTGAATTAAATCCAAAGTCCTTTTTTTTTGGTAAGTTATATGTTTCTTTTGAAAACTGTTCTATAAAAAAACAACACCAAGGCACACTACAACAGGAAATACTGTTGTTTTGTTGTACATTTACCTGCCTAACACTGTTCAGTTCTCTACTAGATATGGAAAGTTTCAATGGGGTAAGAGCTTCAAAATATACACAGGGGATGCAGAAAAAAACGAAACAAAGAATAGCAGAAATAGCCAGTAAAAATCAGGTCATTTAAAGAAAAATCCTGCCATCAACATCTGTAAACAACATAACCTTAAATGTATTATTTTTGCCAAAAAGAACATCCCAAGATTATTTAGAATTACATGTGATCTGTCAAGCAAATAAATGCCTAATTTACAATCCTATTTTGCTAAAGCTCATGGGACAGTCAGTCCTAACATTTGCATCAGTTTTACAATTGCTGTAGCATGGAAAATAACTTTCATTTCAAATTGCACTGATATTCTAAACATACCTTGAAAATTTATAAGCCCTGAGTAAATGATTTATGGGATGTGCAAAATGCACCAGCTTAGCAAAAGCCTAGCTTCTCAATGACAGCTACCAATTAAATTCAGCTGTTCTACTTTCCCTTTGTATCTTGGAAAAGGCCCGGAGACCTATGAATGGCTTATCATCTCTATACTCTTTCAGAGATACTACATTTTTCTAAAATTTGAACAATACCCCTCAAGACCAATCTCCCTTAGAAGAACTAAAACTCCCACTGATTTCAAGCCATGTCCAACTTGCCCAGATGACCAGAGAATGGAAATAATGTGCTACTCTTTGTTTATTAAAATTTTCAACAACAATTTTAGAATGGATTGGTTTCACCACTGTATAAAACAGCAATTTTATTTTAGTTCCTGTTCCTTTAAATGATTTTAACTTAATGAACTCATGAACAAATTAGTTAAAATCATGTAAACATTTCCTTCCTCCAACATTTTAACGCTACCAAATTGATTGCTTTTAACTACCGTCTTCTGCTATCAATATCCTGGCTTCTAACTGGTTAGCACAACTAGATGCAAGCCAGGATCTTTGTGCCAAAGCCAGTGCACAACAGAAGGATGGGAGGGAAGAGGCAAAGGAAATGTGTTCACTTCTTTCTGGTTTCATGACTCGTGGTAGATGATGCTTGAAAAGATGGCTCAAACTGGCCTGGCCTGATTATTCATAACTCTGGAGGAGGAGCTTCTATAAATATGCAGGAGCAAATGACTTCTATAAATTCCTCTCATTTATTTTCCCATGTCTTTCCTTCTGAGGACCTTAAGGAACAATTATGGTTTGTTTGTTTTTTAAATTTACTCTGACATGCTATGAGAGCACCAACTTGTAATCTAAAATCTGTGGATCTGATTTAAAAAGCAATCAGAACAGCAAAAAAAAAAAATTCTAGGATAGGTGCTACCTTCCCCAATACTATGAATTGAAAACTAAGTGTTCTTTAATTCTCAGATTGCTTCTTCATAACATTTCATTTTCTATGCCATCTTAAAAGGTGAGATCAGCACAACCCCTTCTGTGAGCTGTGTAATAATTACACTTCAAGAGTAATTTATTGTCTCAGCTATTATTGCTCCCTTCTCTTCCCTCTCATTACTTATGCAAGCATACACTGATTAAATGGTAATATTTACTTACCGTGTCATTGCGCCCAAAAAATGTATATATCGCATACATATAATAGTCAAAAAGCTGGGACATGAAGTGGATCACATCAAATGCAATGGGCTTCAAGATGTTCATCATCTGCATATATTTGCCTTAGAAGACAAAAAGTCACCAAAAGAAGATCAACTTTGCAAGCCAATGAAAAATAGTCATTTCTATGTAGACATTTGTCTGCTCAGTACATCAGGAATAACCTTTACATTGTATTATTTAAATTCTTGAACAGATACCAGTTAAATGCCCATAATAATACAGCCAAGGTATGTGTAAAAGGATGTTAGGAGGCTGGGTGGGTGTCGAGGCATCTCAGACAGAAACATGTGGAGTCAGAGCTGACCCTCTGTGAATGGAAAGGCTCTCTCCATTTTTAGAATAAAACTAATGTATTTACCCGGTACCTGTAACTTTTCACCATATTTTCTAATCCAATCTGTATTCAGAGTTAACATACAGAGGTTGGGCTCCTGAGGGAATACACTGTCTTTCTTGCTGCTAAGCCTTGTTTCCACAGCAACCAGCCTATTCCAGTCTCTGTAACTTATCCCCATATTCCCCAATCCAATCTGTACTGGTAGTTGTTAACATACAGTGGTTGGGTTCCTGCAGGAATACATTGTCCTCCTCTTTGCTGCTAGGCATTGTCTCCATAGCAACTGACCTATTCCAGTACTTTTGACTTTTCCCCATAGTCCCCAATCCAATCTGTATTCTCTGGTGACACTGATGCACAGGCTTTTGACTTTTTTTGCTTTCTGTTGAATTTGTGCATTAGCTTTATGTTTTTCTGGAAGCATTTTTTGTTTCAAATTTCAGCTTTAAGACTCCTCATATATGGAACCCATACAATCTACTGTGTGAGGCAAGAAGTCCTTGTAACTATGTTGTGTATGTCACTTTAATTTTTCTCACATATGCCTCCCAAATGTTCTCTGGCATCCTTATTGATGGTAGGCCTCATCTCCATAGCAACCAGCCTGAGGCCCAAGAGCTCTCGGCTGAGGCCCCTCCCTAAACTGACAGCCCCAGGATACCATAGAATCTTCACAGTCAGCCAATCATATGAAGTCTTCTCACCTCACACAGCCAGTCATATGAGGCCTTTGCCTGCCTGATGCAGACAGACAGACACTCACAGACAAACACTGATGTTTATATAGTAGATAGAAACTAGCAGAGGTTCCTAGTTAGAGAAAAGGGACAAAGCAGCCATTTCGATTCATTCTTACTTCCCCCTACAGCCAACACATTTTAAAGACCCTCCTCCTAGAGAGAATCTGATTTGTGCCAAGGTTCATGTAAGACTTTCTCATGTATCAAAAAGGTCCCTGAATTAATTACATCAACTGGTTTTAAAAAAATAAAACAGTCATAGAGGGCTACAGCAAAAAGACCAAGTACTTTTTTAGAAACAGACACCAAAACTCCTGGGGAAAATGTGGTAGGATATTGGTAGCAACGACCTGATTTGCTGGCCAGAGAATGAAGCTGTTGGGATGACTACCAGGCAAGCGTAAAATAGGAAATAATTTTCTAAAAAAATCTTTTAATGGTTTTGAATATTTTCATGGTTAAATGAGATGACAAATCTGCTGACTGCTTAATTCCCCAGAATTAAGAGAGGAGAGGGCATGGAGGTGGAAAAACAAAATCACACATAGATTCATGGCATGTCTAATAGAGGTTTTATACTGAGGTGATGAACATGTGGCCTTGCAGATGTCGTTGGAATGCAACTCCCATCAGCTTTAAACAGCATAACCAATAGTAAAGGATGAAGGAGATGATGCTGAAAGTTGATATGGTTCAAAAAGATCTGGAGGGCCACAAGTTGCCAACCCCTGTTTTAGATTATGTGACAGTGTTGCATCATCAAATGAACTTGGTGCTTTCTGCAACAAGAGAGTATGACACAGGAAGTAAATTCATGCATCTTTCCAGCTCTCTCTCCTGGAAGTGTAAGTAGAAGTAGTTTAATTTACTTACATTTCAAAGGTGCATTCCTTCTATGGCCATATACACTTTAACAAGTATTTGTTCTTCAAAGTTCACTAATGAAATCAAGATCCCCATGTCTTATGAAGCTAGAACATGAGATCACTGCTTGTTCTGTGCTTCTTAATGGCCACAGTTCTAATTCTGTGCTATTAACACTATCACTCAAGTTCTTTAAAAACCTATACGCAATATAAAAACAAGCCATTCTTTGGTCTTGCAGATATGAGTTTTCCATAAATCTCTTCATATGACATGTTTACCTAACAGAAAATGTGCAGGACAACTCTTAAGAGACTAGGGGCAAAACAAGGCACTCTTCACCTAAATCTTGTCCCTATAAAACCTTTTTTTCTACTACATGCCAAGAACATTTCTTTATCACTGCATCATTCTGCATCTTGACATTGTTCATGTTCCAAGAACATTTCTCCTTTGTTTCTTCCACAAAATGATGCCAATTTTTCAACTCTTCTTCTATAAGACTAGTAAGCAACCATTTTGTACTACACAGGTATTTATCACCAGGAGGTTCAACAGTAACACAAGCATCCGAGGGTTTTTTTTTCTTGTTATGGAACATTTATAACAAAAGGACGTTATGAACAACACTTTCACTCAAAACAGACATGTCCAAAGACAGCGGTGACAAACATGCTTTCTTTTTGCAAATATTACGGTACTGGCCCATATTTGTTAGGAATACTTAGGGATACTAACTACAGTGTTAGACTTCCAAATAAAAATGTAAGATCCTGGTATTTTTTAACTTAAAGGAATGACCTTTGGGGAATCTTTGGTCCACAGCTTCCATCAGCTGCAGCCAGCAAGATCACTGGTAAGGGGTTTCATTTTATTATATTTTTTAGCTTTATTATATACATCACAACATGCTCAGGGAGGTGTTTAGAATTATTTTTGTTTTGGACAACACTAATACACTTTTGTCAATACAAGTTTTCAGGGGTAGGCGTAACTTTAACAAAACAGATGTTGCAGGTATTAAATATCAGTTAAAATTTCCATTATGTGTTGGCTCATTCCAAGATTATTTTTTTCCAACACAAACAAAATGTAACTGTGAAAGATAAGTTTGCTCATAGCAAGCTTATCATAAGTAGATTGCAAGGGAGTCAAAGAAGCCAGACCTTTACAATCTGACAGAGATGATAATAGTTATTTTTGCTCAGGACTTTGAGAGAGAAATTAATCACCGAAACATACAAAAAGCTATCCAGTATCTTAGAAACGTTAAACAGGATGCTTACAAACTTACAATATGTCTTCAGAAAAAGTCCATGCAAGGTGAATAGAGAAACTCTACACAACAACATCGACATTTACAACTCTTTAAATAATTCTTTAGAATGTGCTGCATACCCTCATGGTAACAAAGATACTTTAACATTCACATTAGTTAATGCGTGTAAGCCAAGTTTTCTAAATTTGCTCTTACAGGATTATCTCAAGGATAAAATTCACATACTATAGCTGTGAGAGTCAGCATGGCATAATGGTTTGAGCACTGGACTATGACTCCAGAGACCAAGGTTCAAATCCCTGCTCTCCATGGGAATCCCCTGGGTGACCTTGGGCAAGTCATACCCTCTCAGCCTCAGAAGAAGGCAAAGGCAAATCCTCTCTGAACAAATCTTGCCAAGAAAACTCCATAATAGGGTTGTCATAAATCAGAAATAACTTAAAGACATACAACAACAATAAATACTTTGTGCAATGTAAGTGCTATAGACATACCAATTAGTAATTTCGGGGTCAGGAACAGCAAAACCTAAAGGTAAAATCTCATATGTAACATAGCAAAATATTTATTTATTCAGTTTATAACCTGACTTCCTTACAGACTATCCTTCCATTGATAGGGAAAAACCTTTTTATTCTGACAGGCTTTTAAAACAGAAAATTTTTAAAGAACGGGCTGAGGGAGCAGGGTTTTTTTTATTATTATATTGTTTTAAACTGAACTGTTTTCAACTGGCTTGTATCTTTGTAATTGCATTTTATCTTTGAAAGTATAGATTTAAATTGTATTAATATGGAGAACAGTTTAATTCCATTTCCATGTTCACTTTTTGTATGTTTTCAGCTGTGTGGTTCTTTTTAAATTCTTTTTAAATTGGAAGCTGCCTTGATTCTCAATTTTGACAGAAAGGTGGGATATACACAAATATCATCATGCTCACCATCATCATTTCTTCCAACTCAAGATCCAAGGCAGCTTACAAGAAATTAAAAACCAACTACAATTAAAATCTTATTACACAAAAGTTTAAAAACAATGTTTCAGGCTGTTTCAGATGTTTTCTTAAGATATTTCCAGAACAAAAACCAGCAGTCCAAAACTAAACTGGAATCTCTGGCAAAATGCTCTGCCAAGTATCTGCCAACCTAGCTAGGGATAGCCTTTACAGAAATTAAAAAACAAACAAACAGAAAAAACAGGGGGAAAAATCAAAGAATTGGGGCTTGTGGCACAAGTCTTTTCTTACATTCCTGGCTAGAGACAACTAAACAACATCACAAACACCAAGTTCATCTAAATTTTGTGAAGTGTTGTAGAAGTCCAACAGGTCTATTTAGATTTATAGGTAGCAAACCTGTCAAACAAACAAGATGTGTTCACAGACTATTAGTTCAAAAAAAGATATACTTTTGGCCAGGAACTTTCAAGCAATATTTATTAATTTATTACAGCAGTGTCCCAGAAGGTCTAGAATCACTGCAGCTGATGCCATTTAGCCTGACCTAACAAATGCAAATATGTGCCAAGCATAACAAAGTTTTGGGTTAGAGCAGAGGGAGAACAGAACTGACAAGGATACATGGAAATAGGCTTCCACCTAAAACCCTTCAACCACATTCCCATGTGTCCATCAACAGGAAAATCATCTCCCCATATTATAAATGAAACAAATGACACTGTGATCACTGTTTTAAAAAACTGTAGGAAAAACATGTTATCAAGGTAACAAGAACACCCCAAATACTGAAGGACTTCAACAGTAATGAAAATACCTTCATGAACACACAGTTCTGATCAGTACAGAAGCAGGACAAGCAATCTCCAAAGTTCACCTCTTCCATCTTAGTTGAGATGCAGGCAGAAACAATGTAGCCAAACTGTACCATGTTTTGAAAAATCACTACTTCTGTTGAAATAGTATGGCCCAAATCTAAGTCACAGTGTATGATCACAACGGTTTGAAGATAGACAAAGTTCTCTTGTAACCTCCTCCCCACTCCTTGTGAAAGAGAGAGGTTCCCTTAAAATTTGTTGGCAACTTATTTAACAGATAGGAGGAGTTTCCAGAGGATACTATCCTCAATGAAGTATGAGCCTCATTCTATCTATCTATCTATCTATCTATCTATCTATCTATCTACCTACCTACCTACCTACCTACTGTTTGTTCTCATAAGAGACACACCTGCTAAGGTGAATGAGATACATTTATTTTTCTTATATACAACACGTTTCTTAATTACAATCCTTGCAATTTTCATCTTTCGAAGAACTTAGAATGAGGGCATTCTGGTTTCTGCTCTATTGAGACGACGAAGGAAAAACCAACAACCAAGTTCACTGCTGAGCAGGGGAAAGGTTCACATTTCTTCAGTTCAAATCAGTTATACTCATTAGGCCCCAATGGCTTCATAACTATGTTCTCCTTTCATTTATAAGAGGAGGGAGAGGCTGAGTCGCCTTCACTTTTTCTTTGCAGCCTCCTCCAGACTATCTGCCCAATGCTATTCCCAAAGATCTTCCAAACCTCAGAAGCATATTGGAGGGAGGGGCAGCACAGGAGATTACAAAATGAAAAGGAAGGCATGAAACCCTTGCTTCATTCTAGGAATGGAAGGCAGGATCCAAAACATTATATTTCAGTTCTAAAGAGCATGGACAACTAATTTTCAATTACCAGCAAGATTTCTTCCTTCTTACACTCTCTTATCTTCTGTGAAGCCCACTATCTCCTGGTGTATTGTTAAATGGAAAAAAAAAACATCTCCAATACTTTCACTAAAAAAAAAAGAAAATCTATTTTCAAAACTATTCAAACACGAGAATACTATGCTCTTGGTATGAACAGCTTTTACAAGCTTTAGAATCAGATTTAGGCCATTTCCACACTATACTGTTATAGTGCTATTACTCCACTTTCAACCTCCTATGAAATCCTGGGGTTTGCAGTTTAGGGAGGTACATTCAGAATTCTCAGCCAGAGAGCTCTTTGACCTCAGTAAATTCTGTAAACTACAAAGCCCAGAATTCCACAGGATTTATAGATATACATCTATGAACAGGACAACAGGCAGTATGCTTTAAACATGTAGAGGAGAAACAGTCTCACTTACCAACAAGTCTAATTACATTAAGTGTTGTGTTGGTCAGAATGGGAGCGTTCACCTTGCTGAGACAATAATCTGATCGTTTTCTGCTTTTCAGGGTTTCTCGAGATACACTGGATTGAAAATATATCAGGTATAAGTGCAAAGACATATGCCATTCCACACAGATGAGGGTGACAATCAATGTTCTTTTTTATATTTTCTTTCTGCCAGTATACAGTGCTTATAGATACACTCCACAACCATCTAACTTTCAGTTGAAAGGACTAGGAAATGAAATGACTGGATTACAAATCAAGTAAAGTTCTCAGGGATCTTTGCAAAAGTATTCAATTTCTCAATATTGTCAGAAATAAAGAATATAATATTTCACACACAAAAAACTATGATACTGCAAATATTGCTATACAGCGGGGCATCAGACAGGGTTGCCAACTCTCACCCTTATTCTTTCTAATATGTATTGAAATTTTAAATATTAAAATTAGAAATAACCCCTCCGTATCAGAGGTACCCATATCCAACACCAACACTATAAACTAAAAGCATACGCTGACTACTTAGTAATTATTTTAGAAGACCCCCTAGACAGTATCTAGACGGTTATGGAAATCTTATAAAACTTGGGGAAGTTACAAACTATAAGGTAAATAAACCAACAATAAATAAATAAATAAATAAATAAATAAATGAAAAACAAAGAAAAATCTTTATTAATTACCAAAAACATGTTATATCATCAAGAAACAGAACTATCAGATATTGTAAATAAGCTTTATACTAAGATTAAAAAAATGAAGACTAAGCTTTTCATAACGACATTGAAGTGTGAAATCAACGAGGCAAATCACAGAGATCTCTACTCATCTCTACCATAGATCCCTTTAAAACTGTTTCCCACTCACTGCTGTTAAGCTTAAGAAAAGAATCAATAAAGCAGGTAGGTAAGGGTAAGGAAGTGTTAAGCTTCCTCTCCCAACCTGACTGGGAAAGGGAAAGAATTAGAGTGTGTGCCTGAAAGATCAGGTAAGGGGCAAGTAAAGGAGTATCTGTGCCCATGTGTGTGAGCATACACCTGCACCACTGAAGAGAAAGGGGGGCTGGGGTGGGAGATTGGTAAAGGAGGAACTCAGACCTACCTACCCCCCTTGACCTCATGCCCTTCAAAGGATTAATTCCAAAGAGAGCATGGGACGGGGGGAGAAGTATTATCCTTTCCTACTTTATTGCATAGGAAATCTATTTGCAGTGCCCTGCCACCCTTGCAAACCAAACAGTCTGTTGCTCAATGGCTCAGCAAGATCAACTGTCTGCCAGTAACTATGTATTGTGTGGGTACAGGTGAGGAAACAAACCACTGCTATTTTATATAGGGAGTCTGAGACCCAACTCAGAGGCAAACATAATTTGGTTCTCCCAGAGTTGTTGAACTGCAGCTTCCCTCAGCTGTAGCCAGCATAGCCAAAAGTGAGGAATTCTGGAAGTTGTAGTTTAACTTCTGGAAGGTAACACTTTGCCTACCTTGGGGTTCAACCTGTAAATCTCTTAGTGGCTGAGGTACTAAGAGATTTACAGATAAGATACATCCTTCAGCATCAATACATAACAAATCCTGTGAGGGGAATTTTGTTTTCGTTCCAGCAATTTCAGTCTAAAAACCATTTTATCTCAATCAGGGCTGCAGACCACGTAACCTTCCAGATGTTGCAGGATTGCAGTGGCTACCAGCCCTAGTTAGTATTGTGAATGATAAGGGATAATGGAGGGCCATGTATTCCCTCTCCCTGAGGAACATGCTAACTAAACCTTAAGCATCTTTCTGAAGCATCATAAAACTTGTATTTGGGCTAGATAGAAATAGCCCAACAGTGAGGTATGTCTTCAACCAGTACGTACAGGTAGAAGCTACCATACTATTTTATGCTGAGAAAGAAAATATGTCCTTGAGTCAAATCAGAGTTGCACTGTAGCCTTGGGCCTCCACAACTGCTTATCTGTTTTATACAGGACAAACAAATTCCATAGCTCCCTATCCTTGGCAATCATATTGTTATATATTTAACTTTTACCAGTTAAGAAACAGATAAAAGCATCTTAATTTATACCCCGGCAACAATCAATAATTTAACTTTACAAGTGTTTTCAGCATTTTAATGTCTCTGTGTAAGAATTACTACAGCTAGAACAACCAGACATTTTATTTACTTATTGAATTTATATCCCACCTTTCTCCCAAATGGTGTCCTCACTTATTTTAACCAGGAAAACCAGGCATAAATAGATGCTGCAACACCAAATACTCCAGTTATAATCTTTTTTCCCTCATTGCTTTCATAACGAGTCTTTCAAAATCAGTCAAAATTTCTACTCAAGTCACCTCTGACCTGTAGTCTAGGTTACTAGACTCTAGGACAGTTGAATGATACCATTTCTACCTATCTGGCAGGACTGCACTCTCTTATCCCGAAGGACTGTCTGCCCCAAACAAACTCACTTAAGGCATCTTCTCAGGCTCAGCGCTAAAAGTCCTCTTGCTTTCAGAAGTGAGCCAGATCACAATCCGAGAAGGAGCCTTTTCTGTGGTAGCACAATACTCTTGTTAGAGATTTGTTCAATCTCTGGTCCATTAACTTTTCGACACTATATTATGATTGACTTGCCTTTTTCTACTATTATTCCTATTCCTATGATAGGACTCTATTGTACTTCTTTATTAAAATAGTAGTTTAATTTTATGCTTTTTGTTGATTTCCTTGGGTGTTTTTAAGCTGACAGTAGTTTTCAAATGGCATTCTGATGAAACACCATTTATCAGCTTCCTCGCTGATACATATACATAAAAAGACAGACAAGCTTCTCTCACAATTAGCTTAGCCTTTAATAATCATATTCCCTTGGAAACTGTAGATGCAGAACCTTATTTGATATCTTTAAGGGTCTGTAGTTGGGTTCACAAAGAAAGGCAGGTTAACAGACTTTACTGAACATCACTTTAAACAAAGACCCAGAACATACATCTTGGGTTTTCCAGACTCCACTCTGCACATGCACAGAAGTGGGCAAGGACTGGGTTTCTTTAGAGCTGGGCTAGGACATTTTTGCTAAGACAGAGTTATGCTGGCACCTGAGTAAAGTATCTCTTCCCCTCCATGGCAATAAGAAAGTAAGGAATAATAAACTGTGATCTAAATATAGGTTGCTCTTAAACTGTAATAAATTTTAGATCATTGTGATTTGCAGCCTTTCCATGACATCTGAAATTCAGCTGCCTAATAGTAAGATTGAATCTGTGATAAATCTTGCAGAAAAAGTTTCTTGGAAGACAGAAAAAAAAAATTGAAAAATGGTGCTCTATGGTTTTTGATGCATCAGTTAAGGATGAGTTGACAGTAGGCATTTATTCTGAAGCATGTCATGAAAAGTAACAACCTCATGAAATGCAAAACATGCATTGAAGGTACCTTTTCACTGGAACATCTCCAGTCTGCTCATCAACATAGTCTCTTTTCAGTTCTTCAGGAACATCACTATCACTGTCATACTCCTGATAGGCACTCTTTTCCTGTTCATCAGATTCATACTATCAAAATAAAACATAGGAGCTCTCAGAGTCTTCACAACAACTCCAAAGTGAGCATAAAATGCCTCAACATTCCTTAGAAGTCTCTGCACAGAGAACTCACGTTTCAAGAAAGATTATGCTGCTCATACGAAAAGACGTGTATATATAAATATATAAACAGAAACCATAGTATTATAGATATCTTAATAGCAACATATACCTGGCTTAGGTATCCAGTTATAAGGGCTGGAGTGGAAGGGTAAGGTCTTTCATAACTGTCCATGGTAGGTGTTTTTAAAATAATCCACCATTACCCACCTTTACCCACCCATGAGTGACATGAGAGACTAGAAATACGGTGCTCTTAAACAGTAATAAATTTTAGATCACTATGATTTAAAATACCAGTGAAGAGCTTTGAAATAAATTACTGCCACTTATAAGACAAATGACACCCATTTATAATCTCTGCAACTCTAACTACCATCCAATCAAATTAAGAAAAACATGCATATAACTCATTCCTTTTCAGTTTTCTAATTTCCCCCTCAAAGAATGTTCTGTATTATTAGTGCTGCAGAGAAGCCAAAAGATCACCCAGCGCAAATTCATTTTCATAGCATACACCATGGGATTCATTATCACCAAATACTGTAAATAGAAACATACCCCAGCAAGCAATAACTAAAATGAGGCAAAATACTGGACTTGCCAAAGCTGTGTCTGTCAGTCTTTATAATAAATGGAACACAACACAACAGTCCAAAACAAGATTACAAAAAAGGTTCTGCTATTTAGAGAATGCTATAGCCAATCACCAGTAGATGTGATCTTTCTGCCCCCTAGTGATTATAACCTACTACTATCCAGAATTGACAAAATATTTTTTGCTTTTATGAAGATGTAGTAAGTTCAGATGTTGACAGGATGGCAGTCTCTGATAGTAATCAACCATGAATGTGAGTATGTACATTCCTTCTCAGAAACTGTAGGAGCAAATACCAACTCATCTCAACATTAAGGCATCTACACAGTACATTGCTCACTTGTCTTTCAGGCATCAACAGCTTTAAAAGTCTCATATATACACACAAACACACACCGTGAATGAATGAAAGATTCTGGATAACTGCTCTATTAATCTACTGCAGCAAAACCATCAGAGAAAGACTTGCAAATTTAATGCAGCTTAGGTTTTGTTGAGCACAGCTACCTTCATCAGATACATGAAGCAACTGTCTGCATCTGGGGATAAGGGATAAATACCCGTACAAGGAAGAGGGAGAGACAGAAACAACAATGTGTCTTGCTTTTAGAAGATATGACCTGATCCAATTAACATAAGAGATGGTGGTGAATGTCTGCAGACTACATGAAGAATTGAAACAAATGGATGCAAGTTCCAATTAATGTACCCTTGATTGGTGGTCATTAATAATGGAAAGGCATTAAGAAAGTTAATAGCATCAGACAAAACAAAATAAAGCAAATACTGAGACAAAACCAATTCATTTCTGTAGCCATTCCCAGGATTTCTTGAGATTAAATTCCACAGTGTTAGATTTCCTTGATGTAATAGGAGTCCTTAGATTATGGAAGTTCCTCCCAAGCTAAGTCCACCCAGCTCCTTCACTATTAGGTTTTAGGCAGCAAATTAATATCCTTCTTTTTCAAAGAGTTACGTGGGCGTATTTATTAATCTCTACATCTCCACTTAATTCTGCAGTTATTCTGCTTATGTGTTACTATCAACTTCTTTAGCTTCCTGTGGTTTGGTAGTAGTAATATTGCTGCTCTCCTGTGGTTTTATAAATTTACTTGTGTATTGATATTAAGTGATCCTGGAGGATGCTGGTAAATGTAAGATGGGTATAAAGATTTTAAAACGTATAGATTCCACAATGTGCATTTATATACAAACAGCTACAAACAGATTAATATGTAATATTAATTCTTACTCAACCACAAGTAGCTGCTCATGATATCTACTACATGAGCAGACTTACCACTATAGGAAATTTATGGAAACCCAATTGTCTCATAGTACATTTTCACTTTCCTACTTTTTTCTGAATGAAGCACATGACTTGCAAAGCTTTCAGGAATGTTGAAAGCTTTGCAAGCCATGAAAAGACAAATACTGATTTTTTTAAAATGTATGTATATGTGTGTGTGTATATATGTGTGTGTATGCATAATTCATTCAGATCTTATCTTTTCCTCAAAGTTGAGACTCGAGGCTGCTTACAGATTTAAACAAGTATAGATTAAAATTCAGACAAAAACATCATTAAAAGCTATTTTTAAGTGCAATTAGAATAAAAATCTTTTGAAAACCTAGTAAAAGAAAAAAGATAAAAAATCAAGAAGACAAGACATCATTAAAAAGTCCACTGCAGTCAATTCCTGTAAGCATGTCAGAACAAAAATAGAACAGACATAAAGGATCTTATGAACTGGAACTGTGCAGAAAACTGGCCATTAGTTCTTAAGAACAAGTGTCACATTTTGAGAAGTGAAGTGGGATAATATGGCAAACACAATGATATTGTCAATTCTCTTTTTAAAATTACTGATTAAAGATTCCCTACCCACATATACAGAGAACTGATAAAGTGTTTCCTTACCCCATTAGAAGCCAAGACATCTTCAGTCTCATCATCTTTATTGTTGGCTTGAATTTCAAAGGGATTCCCTCCATTACAATACTGTTCAAACAGAGTTACAGTTCTTTCTATTTCTGAAGCAGGCTGCTTGCTTGGTGATACTGAAGGAGAACGCGACTGTGCCATGAACTTAAATTCCTATTAATATAAATAGAAGGCAATTTATGGACTCTGCCATGCAGTCCAAATATTGATCCATATAATAAAGTAATAATTAACTTCCTCGAGTACTTCACAATCACCACATTTCTTGCTTTCATTCTCACATTTTTTTTCTTTTTTAGACCTTTAACTTAATGGTTAATTTGATGCTTGTAAAATTTTAACTAAATTATCCAATTATCTCAGACAACACATCCTGTAGTTTGGAAATGAAAGCCTTTCACAACAGAGATTAAATTAATTACTGTATTGTAAGGAGTTACGTGACTAGAGACTTAAAAGTGAATTACAAGGAGAATTACAATGCCTCTGACTTTTTAGAACTACTTAAAATACATCAGTATATTCATAGGTATTTTGAAAGACTGTGAAGTTCACATGAATTTCCCCTCACATTCAGCTCAAACCATGAGATCCAAAGAAATAAAAATAAAGGTCTGGACATCAATCTAAAACCATAGTTTAGCATGATGATGTTTCCCTTTCACCCTTCTAGTGTGGCTAAATTCAGACCATTTCACTTCTGGGTTAACTATTGTTTGCCATGTTGCCCATATATAATGAACTGTGTTTATCTTAACTATAATTTGCTTGAAACATGTCAGCTTCAAAATATGTTTTATGAAACTGATTGTTTAAACAAACCACAGTCAACATTAACTACAGTTTAGGTTTTTGTTGACATGCTAAACTGTGGGTAAACCAGAACTGAAAATTTCTAGTCTCTTTCTCATGGCTGTATTAACACAAAACAAATAAGGGGGAGCACAAGAGTCTGAGATTTTCATCATTCTAAACCAAGGGTAAGCATTACATCCAAATGTGCCCAAAAGGCTGGACCCAGATAGCAGGAAAAAAATGCCTGGCGATTTCATCTCACAAGAGTGCCATAACAGATGGATTCTGTATCAGTTTGCATGTACAAGTTCCTGTTCAAGGCACAATGTGAGCAGATCATCATCTTTAGAGTCAGTTTAATTTCCCTCATTTATATCATGCAAGGTGTAAAACAGCCCTTCCACAAGTGAATGACACTTTCTGTGTTTGGCAAGTCTCCTCTGGATTTACTTTCCAAGGTTCTTTCTACTCTGAATGCTTTCATACCTGACAAAGGTACCTCAGCCTGCTTGCATGCTGACTTGGGAAAGGAAAATAACTTTTTACACACACAAGATTTCTGGCAGAAAGTGTACTGTTTAGCTATCTCGATATATTTTTCAAAGAATCATAGCTCCAAAATTCAGGTGAGCAACTCTAGCAAGTCAAACTGAATTATTACTTGTTCACCCATATTCAAAGGGCAGTCTTACATTAGCAGAGCACCATGGAAGCAGCTCATGCATGGATAGACCAAATGAAAAGAAAAACCAGTATGTCATCCCTGTGTGATGGCTAGTGACTTAAGAATTCAACAACAAAGAAGTGACTCATGTATCAGCCCCAGTACTTTATGAAGTAGCACTGAGTTGGACAGACTTGATGATTCTATAAAGTTCCAAATGGATCTAGAGGCAGAGTAATGTCAATGTAGAATCTGTCCTTCTACTACATTACTTCCTAGGGACTTGTCAAAAACTTAATTCTGACACTTTCTTTCTAGTGAACAATATAACAGCAACAATTCTTTATGTCTTTGACTTGCTTGCCATAGTTTTCTCAAAATTCAAAGGGGAAAGAGAGCACATGGGCTAAAAAATATGGCTGTATACTACTTTCTATTTTTATTAGGCCTTTTCAGACATTTCTCTGTGTGTGCACGCACCTTCACGTTACTTGTTGACCTAGACTTTCAAAAGGTTTTCTTGGGGAAAGAATACTCAGAGGTGGTTTAGTTAGTTCCTTCCTCTGAAATACGGCCTGCAGCACCTAGTATTCATTGGTGGTCTCCCATCCAAATACTAACCAGGGCTGACCCTGCTTAGGTTCCAAGCTCAGACAGGACCTAGTGCCTTTAGGGTATTCAGGTATCACCAATCAAATGCTGAATCATAAGTCTACACATATCTAACCTTCTCTGATCCAATGAGTTTACTGTAAAGTTTACACCTTCCTAAACTTCTCCCTTGCAATAACAGCCTCTTTGAACAAGAGTTCCTTGTTATGTCCAAGATGAGGAATGGTGGTTTGAACTGGGTTTACTAACTAGATCTTAAAAGAGACCACAGTTAATAAGCAGACATTCAGTCTAATCCTAAATAGATTTGCTCAGAGAAATCTCTCATTGAATTCTTTGAGATTACACCAATGCAAGTCCCACTTATTGCAAAGTGTGTTGAATTATACCCTACACCACACTTTCCATCTTGAACTTCATAAGATGGTGTGATTGAATGAAACTAGGACTGATGCCAGCAGCCAAAGGAAAAGTGTTAAGGATGGACGGTTATTCCCGGGGGATTTTTGTTTTGATTTGGCATATTGTCCTGAAATTAAGCAATTAAATCCAAGCAACCGAACCACACAGAAGAAATAGTAACTCCTTCATCAAAGCCACTGGACAATTGGGTTATTTAAAATCAAAAGTCAAACTTTATCAAGCCCTCAGAATAAACACTTGGTATTTAAGTAACTAAGGGATAAAACAACCTGCATTAGTATACCAAACATGTTTCTGGTTTTTTTTTCACTACATAGCAATATATTATTTCAAATCAGGACTAGAATACATTAGAAACTAATACGTTATACAAAAATCCAGCCTTGTAAAATCTGCAGGATACTCTCAACACTGAGACTGCACATATAACCAGACCATGCAAGCAATGAAATTCACTGACCTCTGCAGACTTTAAAATAAGCTAAGGCCATTCCAGCCTTCAGCAACTTACATGAAGTTGTAATATGCTGAAGCTTGACTTAACAGGACAAAGTTCCCATGTCTCATTCTCCAAAAACATCCGCAGTTCTTCAAGCCGAGTTCTAAAACAGTTTAATATCAGCAAAGGTACAAAACAAAACAAGTTTAATTGTTTTTAAACAGTGATGAACAATCGTAAAGTGAAAAGTATGTGGATGAGTCTAGTTGCATTTCAGAACCACTGGAATCAGAGTCAGGAAGCTTATAGCGCTCTGCGTTTTGGACTCCAAACCCCTTCACCACTGACTATGCTGCCAAGAGCTGATGACTGCTGCAGTCCAAAAACGTTTGGAGTATAACAAATGTGCTATACTTTAATGATACTGTGCTATATTTTAATGATACTAAATATTTCCCCCCTGCTATGCTGTTTTCCAGATGGAAACAACAGTCTCACTCTCTCTCTCACACACACACACATACACACACACGCGTACACACTGAGAGAGCGAAACAGAACCAAAGAGCCTGATAAAAGATAAAGTGATAAAAGAAACTATATTTTGCCAGGAACTTGAATGACACTATGTGGGAACAAAGAAAAAGACAGAAGATCTGAATAAGCATTCAATGAGTGGGTAGTGTACTATGCAAAGTGGAGTGATGGTTTGTGCATATGTGTTAATTGTTGGCTTTGACTTAAACCTCTGAGACACCCTGTAATGAACAGAAGTCCTTTGAAAAACTGTTCCAAAAAGTCCAGAAATTTAAAGAAAAACAAAGAGGCTGAGGGCTGCAGCAGTGACAACGTTTACAAACTTTATAGCTTTATAGCTTTTAGTTCAGGGTGGGAAAACAAATAAGGGAGCAAGCGCAGTCTCTGACTGAAATGCATAGAAGCACGGATTGTGGAGAGAGAGGAAAGACATTTTATTTCTCTCCCTTTCTCGTAATATCCAGTGCCATGCAATGAAGCTGAATCATAGAACATTCAGGTGGCATTAAGGTTTTCACATAGCACAGTTAAACTCTGAAATTCACTGCTTTAAAATGGGGTGATAGCCACCACCTTCAGAAAACTTTCTTAAAAGGGGGAAATAGAAAATTTCAAGGCAATAAGTGTGAGAGTCACTTCCTAGGTAAGTTAGACTGGCACACTCATGGTATCCTTCTAGAGGCAGGAAAAGACTTTTCAACAGACCCTTGAGAACTGACAGCTCATGGATAAGGATTTTAATAAAGTTGTATATTGTCTATATTTATTTTTTGAAGGATATGTTTTTGAATTGTTTTTAATTCTATTTAGAAATAAATTATATTTTAATTTTTTGCATGTTTTAATGATATGGACTTTTACCTGTACTTGCTTTAGCTTTGTAAACTACCCTGAGTCACAGCACTGGGGGAAAAGTGGGATATGTATATATGTATGTTATGTATATATGTGTATTTGTATGTATGAAGTGAGAATCAGCACAGTATAGCGGTTTGAGTGTTGGACTATGACCTTGGAGACCAAGGTCTGATTCCCTGCTTGGACATGGGAACCCACTAGGTGACCCTGGGCGTGTCACACACTCTCAGCCCCAGAAAATCCCATCAGAGGTTCACCTAGGGTCATCATAAGTTGAAAACAATTCCAAGGCACACAACAACAACGTATGAATTACTACTACTACAATGGCTAGTATCATGATGGACACACATCAGGAATGAGAGGAAGATTTTCTTGTAACATTAAGTATTGGAGAACACCACTAACAGGATGCCACTGCATTAATGTCCTGATTGTGGCCTTCTCAGGGGAATCTGATACAGACAGGGTATTTAGTTTCGATCTACCACAGGTTTCTTAATAGTCTTATGAAATTACAAAAACAAGTGCACATTAAAGCTTTTAAAAACTAATATTCAGTCTGAACATGAAACAGCAGTCAATGCTTTCCAACTGGTCCATATAGCACTGCACATGTGCAATGGCACAGAAGTCACCAGCACATTCATCAATGTTCATACATTGTAAGAATCAATACCTACTGAATTAGCCAGCCAAAAATAAAAAGTAGGTTCAGAAGTATAAATTCCAAGATGTGGACATAGTTATATGTCTCATTTGCCAACTCCTTTAAAGAAATATAGCAGCAGTGGAACACTTAGAATCTCAACAGATTCACAAGTCTGAAGCAGAAAGACAGCGTATTGTTGCAATTAAATTTCACTGGTGAAAGAAAAAGCTAGTGAGTGAGAAAACAAATTCTTCTAAGTAGATAGAGATACCTCTCCCTTTGAAAGGTGTGCCAACTTAGAATGCTGGTACCTGCCCAAGTTCTGTAGTACAAGACATAACTAGGAGACTCATTAACACACACATCAAAATAAGCAAGAATCTAAGCAATGAGATAGCCACAATGCCATTAAACAGTACATGCAGATTCCTACATTATACCCTAACTCCCTTCTTTTATTGTTTGATAACATTATTACATTTTTCTTCTATGGAACTCAGTATACTATAAATGCTTCCTTCCTTCATGTGTTTTAATCCCACAACAACTTTGTGAAGTACATCATTCTGAGAAATAATGAGCATCCAGACTGAATTGGGATTGGAACCTACTCCTCTCAACACAAATAGATAGCCAACTGTGAGAGATGCTTTAGCTGCAGATTTCCAGCATTAGCAGAGGGGTTGGATTTAGTGATCCTTAGGGTACCTTTCAACTACATTTCCAACACTGCCTCTACCACATGTTCATCTTCTGGGTATCATGTGTGCACTGTTTCCATGAGCCTAATATAATCCAAGTTTGATACTGCAAAAGCAAGCCCATCTGAAAACCTGAATTATTCTTACTCACTTGGATTGTTCATGGCTGAGCTTTCCAGCTACTGCCCTCCTCCCACGCACTGGCTATTTAATATCTAACATTCTCAAAACTTACCATGCTTCCCAATAAAATGGTCCATGTATTGTGTTTATCACTACATCTACAGCCCACTTGTCTCCATATGTCAAGGTGAACAACTGTAAGACTAAACTCATTGAACAGCTCCCAGAGGGATAGCTTTTATGCACTAATGCATCTTAAATCTGTCTAACATGCCTTAATTAAGCACACAATGGGAAGCAAGAGATGCATGTACTTCAAATGGAAAAGCTAAGACTACTAAAAGCTTTAGATGATTCATGTGGTAATATATGTATAATATTTTTACAACTTGACATCTTTAAAGAGCCCTCTCAAGACACTAGCAGGTTAAATCTCTATGGAATCCTCTCAATCTGCAATGATCATCATCAGCAATTATTTGCTCAGACTAGTCAGAACAACAAGTCTAGGTATCCTTATTTGTCTAGCAACTTTCAAAAAGCATCTAAATCAGCATAAATCAGCCCTGGTAATGAGTCAACTGGCAAAAGGAGTGAAACAGGCAAAATATTTTCTGCCCTTATCCTATCCTCCTCCTTCCATTATTTATGAAGAAACAAAAACAAAGATTTTAATATTACCTACGAGGTAGCAATTATTAAAGCTCTGCTTTAACGACTGCATTTTCAGTCTTCCTGCTGTATTTTCTGCTCTGCAGGTTTTTAATAATATAGGTAAATATTTTCCTAAAGAAGGCATAAGTAAGGCACAACACTCCAATTATGGAGGACTGCATCTTTCACCATTCCTCACCATTGGTTGCGCTAATTAGGACTGATGGGAGCAGATTTAACAAATTCCCCATCTCTGTCCTAAAGGAATACTTTGAGATTTAGGTACCCATATATCTACACCAGATCTTAGCTGAGTAGTAAAAGGTATCTGTTGTGTGCAACAAGTTCTAGGTTCACTTCCTGGCACTTCAGTTAAATGATCAGATGCTGGCGATGGGAAAGATCTCATCCTGAGATCTTGAAAAACTGCTACCAGACAAAGTAGATAAAAGAAAGTACAAGGCAGTTTCTTATGTTCCAGTACACTGTGGCAAGCCTGAGTGTGTTGTTAACATGCAATATTCAGAGCTTAGGATTACAACTTTTGGACTACAATTTCCAGAATGTCCTCCTACCTGCACGGTCAGTAGCCATACCCTCAAAGGGAATTCTTAATATTACAGAGGAAAAAAGTAAATTTCCCAAGTTCTGTTAATACATTGGGTAGTCAATGGGATCTATTCACAGGGCAAGAATTCATTGATACATCAGTAAAAAATATGCTGTGGCAGGACGTATATTTTCAATTGAAGTACGTTACCACACTCTTTGTAAAATTTCCAGAAAGAATTTTGCTCAATTGCTGTTGTGCACCTTCCAGTCATTTCTGACTCATGGCACGCCTAAGATGAATCAATCATGTGGTTTTCTTGGTAAGATTGGTTCCGAGGGGGTTTGCCATTGCTTCCCTCTGAGACTGAGAGATTCTATAGGATTTTGAAAGACTAATAATAGCACCATAGCAGTCTAGTGCAGAAATGGCCCATAAGCTGGAAACAACTTAAAGGCACACAACAATTCATACTGCAACAGGAGAAGTTTGTGTTTATGATAAAATCATTTGCTACAGCTGATATCAAATACCACAAAACTCACCTGTGATAATTCTTGAAATAGTTCACACTTTGTTTTCTAACAGATTCTTGCAAAACCTCTGACTTGCTGCCACAAAATTCCTCTCCAACTTGCATCAGCCTATAGCAAATAATATTCTGATTACATATCTACTTTGGCATATAATACCAGCTGAGAACACTTCTGATACTCAAG
Organism: Ctenosaura bakeri; assembly: GCA_948474755.1. NCBI lineage: Eukaryota > Metazoa > Chordata > Lepidosauria > Squamata > Iguanidae > Ctenosaura > Ctenosaura bakeri. The sequence goes on along the minus strand of CAOLHI010003944.1, from coordinate 76,214 downwards.
TCTTCTCAATTTGAACAGTTTCCCAATTCCTTCAGTCCAGGAAACTGAATTCATATGAAATAATTTTTTAATGTTCTTTCACTAGACTGACAAGATAAAATGTCCAAGGTTCCCTAACAAAAGCCACAGACCTTAAGGTTCAAATTGGTCTAGCATTGTAGTGCAGATCTGCCTTAAAACTAGTAGAAAAGAAAGCGAATCCAGTTTTAAGGAATTTGCTTCTTCTGACATGTCTCAATTACAAACCACTTAAACTGAGATATTTGGACTTAAAGCTGACATAGGTTCATCAGAATGAAACTTCATAAAGCACAGCTCTTGGACCTTTCAAGAATGGGGGACAAGAGGAACAGTCCACTTGAGCACCAACGTAACTCCCCTCTAAGCAGACATAATAAAAAAACTGGCTGTATCATCACTGGCATAAATTCTATTTGTAATCCAACTACAGTAAACCTAATGAACCAATGGGATTTACATATGTGTTAACTCACTATTCAAAAACATGGATCTACTTTAATTGAGACTACCTATATTTCTGATTGCTACTATTAAGCAACAACATTTTTGTTGTGTTAACTTGCGCTTTGTCCCTTCTTCAGTATGGATGCCCCCCACAAAAATACCTGCTGATAATATCTAGCACAAAGATGAAGTCATCATATTTGAAGTTTGACATGTCAGTGCCCAGCAAATAGGTCTTCACTTTCAGTTGGACATCCTATATGAAAACAAACACATTAAAGAATTCAAAAACTTACTATTTCGTGTTTTTACTACTGATCATCATTATATTGACCCCAAGGACAATCGATACAAATTGTCCAAAGAGCCTGGATTTCAATCTTAAGTTTAAATGCATCAAATGACCAACATAACTTCAGCCTGAGTTAAAATGACATATTCAGAGATTGGGTTTTTAAAAAGAAAATATGAAGAACTTGCAGCCTCCACATATAGCACAGTCGCTGACTCAGCAGTTTTCAAAATAATGTTTGATTAGTTGACAAACCAATCTAAAGTTTTGGTGTTTCAAATTTAAGATTTTGATTGAAGCTATAGTATGGATTCAAATCGTAACAGAAATCCTGTTGTATTTTATTATTCGTTTGTATATGTGACGCATATAATGGGATGCTGGGGAATTTTGTTTCCTGCATATTCCATCATGCTTCAAAAGAAAGCTTAGGATAGCTTAAAACTGAGGTACCATGGATATGAATTAACTGTCCCCTAAAAGAAGCAAAATCTTGAAATAGCATTAAATGTACACAAAGAGAAATAACAGTCTGGTGGTTATTTCCCAAAGAATGTTCTGTCTACATCTGTCTACATAGGCTGTCTATGTCAAACATGTTTCCAATCTGTCTACACAGACTGTCTATATCAGACATGTTGTTTTTTGTTATTTTATGCCCTTTAAACTCCATCTGCAGAACATGAAAATACACCAACAGAAATAATGTAATTTTAGCTTGATACTGCTACAAATAACAGTAGATCATGTTCCCCCACATTAATTAGATTTTGAAAACAAACACATTTCAGCTTGAGCACAGGGACAGGCAACAGAAACACTGTGCCGTCTTCAAAACAAACCTGCCATATCCGTGAAAGTCCATGTTCCAGTTTCTTTTTGACATAACTGCGGTCAAAAGTGACCTCCTCAGCACCTATAACATTGCTTCCATCTGGAAGATAATTTGAATATTTTCACACAAGTTGCCAGATGAGAAAAAAATTAACAATTCACTCACCCAAGGATCACTCCACTAATTCTGATTTTGCAACACCTCAAACTGTAAAAGCAATTTACACAGCACTGCTAATAAGAGAAAGTTACCAATTACATGCTAAGAATGTATATAACCTCATAAAATGACTTGGACAGGGCATTCTGACTGCTCTGAGGCCACAGATCTGCCACTAGAACAGCTGCAGCATACAATATGTGCTCAATTCAGGACAAGAAGAGCAACTATGGTGGAGAGAAAAATGTAAAGGGTTGCAAGAACACCATTTGATTATATTTCACCAGCAATAGGTGGTACAGCCATTTAGAGCAATAGGTGGTACAGCAATCTTATCATGTCGGTGCATCTCTAGGCCATAGTGCATCATATCCCAGATCAGGCAGACAACCTATGACGCTCCAGATTTTGTTACATCAAAACTTCCCAGATCCTTCACCACTGCCTATGCTGGCTAGGGCTGATGGAAGTTTCAGATCAACAATATCTGGAGGACCTTGAGTTGCCTTACATTTGGTTAGTTTCTATTTACCAACAAAGACTTTTTCTACTCCCATTTATTTCCAAGGTTGTAAGAAGAGCACAATATGTTTGTCATGTTTGCATAAACATGACAAAAGTATGCAACTTATCACCTTCACACACATAAAAAGAAATAAATTAAATTAAAGACTTTGTATTGGGATCAACAGTAGTAGAAGATTTGTAATAGTGAACTTCCACAAAATTCTAAACATAAGCTATTGCTGTAGCCATGATAGAAACAGCTTTTTTTAAAAAATCATAAACCATGCCAGGCAGACAGAAACAAAAACATGTACCAGCTACAGAAAATTTCTTCTCTCTTAGCTCATTCTTGAGATAAGTATGTTTATACTTCACCCTGAGAACTGAACCTGTTTCCACCATCTTTCTAGAGCTTCTAGAACTTGGGAAAAGAGATCCTATAAAACCTATAAAAAGCCTTGTCTCTTATCTTCTGTTAGAAGGAGGCATGTCAGCTATCCAAGGATCAATTCCCAGGGAGCAGCATGGGAACCAGGAGCCAAGGCACCAACAACTATGCACATATGTGTGTGTAAACTTTCTTTTCCATTTATTGTTTTTCATCTTTGTAGTCAATAATCTGGATGTTAATTTTTTGCACATCTTTTTTTTCCTTTTTGGTAATCCTTGAATTTTTCTCACAAAGCTCGAAGCAGATTGGACCTCAAGATAAAGACCCACACCATGCAGATTAAGTATTTGGACAATATGCATTTAATAGTGAGACAGACACACTGGTGCAGCTTTTCCCTTTAGAAAGATCTGGAAAATATGAACTCCAAGAGAGATCCAGTACTCAAGCTGTTTTGGTGCAAACTGAGAGTAATTATTGTGTCTGAGATTTTCACCGGAAGTATCACACTATGCTGTGACTAATAGGAATCACATCAATAAGCCTTAATTTCCTGTAGTTTTCTCCCCATACTTCTCCTCAAGTTAAGTTCCTTCTGTGTCTTACATTTTACAACTGGGGTGGGGTTGTTGCTGGATCACAGCCTTCATAATCTAGATCTGATGGGAGCTTGAGACCAATAACATCTGAAGGATTATATATTCCCCACCTCTGTTTATAGAGGTCCCTCATTTGTATCAGCTTATTGCTGAACATGAGCAGGCATACACTCGTAACTCATCCCATGTTTGGCGATGCAGAATTTCAGTCAATATGTGAAAATGCTAACAGAGTGTCCAGAAAACAGTCATACATCACTTTCTCAGCTTCAGATTAATGTCTGAAAGAGTGTAAAATGCCCAATGTTTACAGTGTCCAGCACTATCCTCTGCCTATACTCAGAATTTCCATTATGTCAAGTAGATCTTACTGCCTAGTAAGTGTACTGAAGACCTCAGGGTGTTCATACAGTACATAGATGTCAGCTACTGTGACCCTGAATTAGAGTACCATTGGTAAATCTCATTCAGCCCCTAAAATAGTCAGCATAAAAATGACTAACAAAACAAATTGTTTCTAAGAAGATTTAAAGAAAATGACAATTAAGCTGGAAAGGAAGTTACAACAGAACAGTGATCATCTGCATAGGGTTGCTATTATTCATGTACATAAGATGAGCTAGATTGCTATTTTAATGTTTTGAAACTGAAACCTGAAATACAGATACTATTTGTGAATAGTAAGAACCATGTCCTACCAGAAGATGGGGGTGGCTGACCACAATCATATTTTTCATGCCACTCCATGGTTCGATAGTAACTGAGCATCACCTCCCATAGGGCTTTGCAGAGGTCGGCGAGGCAAGGAATGTAACTGTCTGAAGTAATGTGCTAAACAAACCAACAAACAAAATGTGAATATTCCTTGTGCTTTTAAAATAAAAACTTGTGCCAAATGGAAAAAAAAATCTACATAGAAAAAAAATTAAAAAACAGGCACATACACACATAGATTTTGGCACAATATGATACATCCAAGTGTCACACGCAGAGGGTAGAGTACAGAAATGGAAATCAATCCTTCTTCCCTTGCTACTTTTAATATACATAGTCTCGTTTTCAGTTTTAAAAACTTCATTTTTTTGCTTTCCATTTTTTTTGCTTTTTTATTAATGGGTACTGTGTTGTGTAACTGAAGCCTGAGAAACAGAAGTGAATTTTTAGTGGAAACAAGCCAAAGCTACACTATAGTTTATGAATGCTACATGTTTCCACAAATCACAGCTAAAATTAACCAAACTTTGGCCATTTCCCCACTAGACTGTTATAGCGCTATTATTCCACTTTCAATATCCTATGGAATCCTGGAGTTTGCAGTTTTGGGAAGGGCCACCTAGCCCCTCCCGAAACTGAAAACTCCAGGATTCCATAGGATAATAGTCTAGTGCAGAAATGGCTTTTGTTTAGGCTGAACTACACACTAAGTTGTAGTCCCATGTTGGGAGAATGGTGGAATGTTAGTTAACAAATTAAATAACATAATTCTGATAAACCTAAAATGCAAGCAGAAGCATCTCATATCTTTCTTGTATCTGTGTCACAGGAGAGGAAGAGCTTAAGGCAAAAGAGGACAAGCACAGCTGCTAAGTGAGATAGACTGACAGAAGGAGGAAGTTAACCATGGCACCTGTTCCTCTCTGTTCAACAAGAGTGATGGTAACGTAGGAATAAACAGATCCTGAAGCATTTTGTATCACTGCCACTCCTATTTTCTAATGCTGCCACCTCAGAATTGTAAACATGAAGAAAAGGAGAATCTCAGAGAACCGCCCTTTAGAAAATAATTTGTGGTCTGATGGAGAAGTTCAAAAAAAAAGAAAGGCAAACATTTTATTCACTAGATAGACAGTGGACTAACAAGAGATAGACTAAGAGATAGACAGTGGACTAACAAGAGCATCTATGTTATTGGATAACCTGAATGACTACATACTGGCAAGTAATTTATGGAATAAAAGTAACCTAATCAGAATTTAGAGGAGTTTAGTCTGAGACCCTGACTGGCAGCATGATGTTGCCCTGCCAATCATACCCTTCTTGCATTAATTTTGTAACACTGTACGGCTAATCTCAGTTAAATGCCCAGGAAGATCAACTATTCTCTAATTAATTCCATTCTTCTATTTTTTTCGGAATGATGTTTCTCACTGTTATGAAGTATTTGTTCCTCCAAAATAGCTAATGTGGGGTATTTTAAGGATCCCCTTTGAAGCAGTAATGTATGCAAATACATAATGCTTCATTATAGTCATTGTACAAATACATACCGTACAGAGATCCTTGTACTGAAGCTTCTGAAATTTGGTGTCTGTGTTTCCTGCACACAGCTCTACATACCCAAGAACAACTTGGAATACCGTGTTGTGAATGGCCTGAGTAAAGTGCATATGCAGTTGGTCCATTGCTGTCTGAAGAAACAGGGAGAAGGAAGAAGAATCAGAAATACATCATGTAAGAAGCCAATTCTGATTCCTGTTCTTTGTTCATATCACAAATACAAAACAATGGACCCTTCCTGCTCTCTAAAGCATTCCTCCTCAACCTGGCATCTTCCAGATATGTTGGATTACAACTCTGATCACCCAAAGCACATGGCCAGTGCTGATTGAGGGCAGTTAGAGTTGTAATCCATCATAGCTGGAGGACAACAGGCTGGGAATGCTGCTCAAAATGTTAACATCTGAGCAGAGGTCTGATTCTTCCCTAACCCAACAACTCACGCTATGCAAGACATAATGGATCCCAGAGGTCACTATAGAATAGAGGAAAGAGTTTGCTGTTGGGGATCTCACTGGGGATACCTGTTCAGCAACAAAGTGCTTAAATGGTATTCCCGAAGGTAGTCCTCATTTTTCACCAAAGTACAACATAATAAAGCACACTAAGAATTATTGTCTGGAACATGAGAAAATGTGGCACCCAAGCCCCCAGGAAATTCTTGGATAGGGGTGGAAATTCTTCACTAATTTTCTTCTCAAAGGAAGTAACAAGTAATTGTAGTAATTTTCTTCTTGCTATGAGAAATTCTTAAAAAAACATGCAATTCAGGATTCTTCTCATAGAAGTTTCTGGACTTTCAAGAAACACATCTTTCTACCATTTTTCTTTTTTGAATATTGCCAAATCGTCTTCCTATTCCTACTCTTGGGGTGCAAATTTCAATAACGAAACAAGATTATTAAATAATATTGGCTACACCATCAACCGATGGAACAGTGAAAAGGAAGGAAAAAGTCAATACAGGATCTCTAATTCTGAAAAGTACTCTGAAACTGCAATTGTATACGCACTATAATTGGTGTAAGCTCGTTTTAACACAATGGGAAGTCACCAGAGTAGAAAATCTGTACAGTTGTACTGTTAAGTTGATGAGGTGTTAGCCAATATGCTCAATGCACTAAAGAGATCAGATTTAGTGTGTGTGTGAGAGAGAGAGAGAGAAAGAGACTGTTTCAAGTCGCCTGTCAACTTAAGGCGATTCCATGAATTTCATAACGTATTTTCAGGCAAGGAATACTCAGAGGTGGTTTTGCTAGTTCTTTCCTCTATAGCCTACGGCACCTGCTATTCATTAGAAGTCTCCCATCCAAATACCAACCAGGACTGACACTGTTAGCTTCTCAAATCAGACAGGAACTGTTCTTTTTAGGGTGTTTAGGCCTCCTAAGATTTAGTAACACGACTGAAATCAGATTGGGCAAAGAGAAGGAAATAACTAGGATATGAAAGACTGTCGCAAACGTAAAGCTGGAGAATAGTAAATCTGCCTATTGTCTTTTCAAACATGTAATTGTTATTTTTTTTTCCTGCCTAGGAAATAGTAAATGACATGATGTAAAAATGACCAAGACAGCCAACAGAAGAGTTCACATTTCCTTCTAAGGAGTATGAAACACAAAGTTAATTGGAGGAAGCCCCCATCTTTTGACACCCTGTTAGATGCTTCCAAATTAAGGATAAGTTCCATTAATTTGACAGTGGTTCCACTCTTTCATCAGTTCTTCTTGCCTACAGAGACTTGCTTAGAACCACTCACGTTTGCATACTGCTTGTAAAGTGAGAGGACGGGGAGGCACTAAGCTAACTGACAGACTTGCAAGTGAGCCTCCCTAAGTCCTTCATGCTCCTTACAGTTCAGGTGTATGGGTTCCACTTTTCAACCAATTGCTTCAGTTCCCAACCTGCCAAATAAATGGGGGAAGCCTGTATGTTTAACAGCATAAGTGTACATGTATAGCATGTCTGTCTTGACTACTGAAACTACTAAACAGACAATGAATTAAACCACTAAGGCACTAATCAATTTTCATTCAGTTGTGATCTTTTTTCTTTGGTGTGTGTGTGTGTGTGTGCATTACCTACAGACAAGGAATACTTATCTGTACTTTATTCGTAGTAAATATTCAGATTGCATATTTGTATACATTGATCATATTTCTTTTACAACTACTGTTAGCCCTTGAGATAGTAAGCCCAGATAGTAAGACTACCTGGTTCACATTATAACCTGACATAATTTTAAACAAATTGCTTACTTGTGTTTTCCCAAGGAGTCTGTAAGCCTGCTGCACCTTGGTATAATGGTTGATGTCAAAGTTCTTGCAGATTTTGGAAAGCGCGACATCTAACTGCTCCTATAAAGTTGAAGGTGAAAGAAGGTTATACATTCTGAATAATGCAAGTGGAGACTGTCTCTGGTCACAATAAAGCAAAATGCCATCTAATCATTTAAATGGCTGGGGCCATTTATAGTCAAGATACTCATTGTCAGTTAAAATCAACATAGCCAATTCTCACCTCTATTTGCTCCAAAGTGTCTTGCAATTTTGAATTCAATTCACTGAAAAACAATAAAGTCCAGCATTAGACTATCTAAAACTAAGTGGAAATGTTTCAGATTAAGATGAATGTTGTGCCACATTACTTTAATGTAGCAGATTTTTTTTTCTCAAGGCCATTATTCCAAAAAACAATATTGTGCACAATGTATCTTGCACTAGTAATGCTGAGTGATGGCCAAAGAAACTTCAATCATTTTCATCTCTCAAGGTGAAAACACAGTAATACCAGGAGTTCATTAAATATGTAGAAGAGTCCCCAGAAAACAGACCATTCACAAACCAGGTGCCCCAAGTAAACACTAAGCATTATCTTCAAAACTTAAGGACAATTGGATTTTATGACACAGGTATTTTCCCAAGTTCTAACAGAGATCTGCCATAGGTAAAAGAATTATGCAGACCAGAACTTCTCCCACAGATAGTGATGAAGCATATTACAAAAGTAGGATTCTGTTTTAACTATATTTTTACTATTATTTGAATGTTATTGCTGTTAGCCTCCTTGAGTGCTATTTTTGGCACAAAAAAAAAGAAAAAAGAGCAGGCTATAAACTAAATAAATAAATGGGGAAGAAGACAACAATTATGGCCTTATGAAGGTATCACAACAGTTCTTAAGATACTCCAGCAGAATTTAATTTCATAAGACAATCATGTCAACATTAAAAGGACATAGGAGGGGAGAAAACTACTAGTAATTTAGAGTGTCGTAGAGAAAACTAGACACACAGCTTTATGGGCCCCAATATTTCATTCCTCTTTGGTGGTGTACGGATGGAGAGGTGTACTGGAGACCCAGAGTTCGAATCCCTGCTCCACCTTTGGAAATTCACTGGCTGATCTTGGGAAAGTCATACTCTCTCAGCTTTAAAGGAAGCCAGATGCATCCCTCCTCTGAATAAATCCTGCCAAGAAAACCCTGTGATAAGATTCACCTTAGTACTGTCTTAAGTAGGAAATGATCAGAAGACACAAAACAACCAAGTGTAAGAACTGGACCAGATAGGCCTTTGGTCTAATTCAACACAGCTCTTATGTTCTTATGAGTGAATAGGCAGAGGATTAGGTTTTGAACATTTACCAAATGTTCTGGTTTAGTTAAAGGGGTGAATATTTTATTTTTAATGGGATACACTGCATCTTTTTAAATCTCTGGCCTGAATAACATTTGCGTTTATTATGCTTGGTTCTCTCGTTATTTTTGTTGACACAACACTGTTGTGCATTTTGAACTGTACCTAATTATTGATGCTTGGTGACTTTGATTTTAAACAGAATAGAAGCATAGAAATGTTTTAAGTAAAGAACATATCAGAAGTGTTTGAGTGAGGAAACCTATAAATCAATTAAATAAATATGATGCAATTCTTGATATATTCATCAGTTTGGACCAACTCTTAGGCCTACTATGGTGATCAACTGAAAGAAGTATAAAACCAATCTATTTCAAACCACTATGGTCAATGCTAAACACATGAACCAGAATATCCTATTGATTCTGACCGAATTTTCTTCCAAGTAAGTTCTAGGAAGACAGACAGTGGCCTTACAACCCTGGTATTGTCTACACTGACTGGCAGCAACTCCCCGGGTTTCAAATAGGACTTTTTCCACAGTCATCCCTGAATAAATCTGTTTAGATTGAAAGTAAGTGATCTTGCCAGTGAACTGTGGCCTCTCCTCTAAAAACTTATGGTTATAAGTAAAAATGTGGCTAGAAAACATTCTGCCTTATACCAGGCCAGATCTTTTGTCAATCTAAACCAGTAATGTCTGCTCCAACCAGCAGAGGCTTTCCAGTATTTCACACAGAGGTCTTTTCCAACACCTGCTACCAGATCCTCTTTTTGTTCAAATAGAAAAAACAGGAACTGGATTTGGGACCTATAAGCAAAAAATATGTGCTCTTTCACTGAGCCACAATCCCTTCCCTAAGTCTACACATGGTCTTAGTGTATTAAAGGACAAAAGTTACAGAATACTCACATTTTTCTGTTTAAGGGCAACATCAGCAAACCATTAAGAAAGGGAAAAGGTGCCCTATCACTTCCTACAACCCTAATGCATTTTACTTTCTATAAAAGCTGTAGAAAACTTCAGGCCCTTCAGACTTTGCTGAAATGCAACTTTTCATGTGGTATAACCAATAGAGCCAATGGTGGTGAACCAATGGTGGTGCATTCTAGCGAAATTTTAAGAGTCACAAATTGTCCATCCATCCACCAAACATGCCTGGAATAAAGCACAAGTACAGTATTGCATGCTGCCTCTGGCTATGACCAGCATCCCAACCAAAAAGAAGATACACTTCAAAGTAATCTGCACAACTGAGCGCTGTTAAAAGGTACATATCTGAGCATGCAAGGTACACAGTGATAGAACAAGCCATGAGATATGCACCTGCAGAGCTCCTCCTGGCATAGTCTAAGTTCCTGGTACAGATATCCTTTTAGTCAGGTCAGGATCCTCTTGGATGCCAAACGTATCCATTTAAAACTAACCACTTGTCCATATATGAATTCAAAAATGATTCACGGCCCTCTCTGATGTCAAAATAATTACGTAAGTATCAGAGGAACTCTTATAAATATTTGATTCATTTCTCATAGTGGGAATAAATTAGGCAACCAAAATGAAGAAGGCAGACATCTGTCTGACAACTCTCCCACTATTCTTTATTTTATTTACTCCAAACTGAACTTTCACACAAGGAAGCTGGGGGAGTAATATATTCCATTTAAGCTGATCCTTTTCAGGACAAAATGTTTCTTTGGTACATCATATATGGGGAAGGGAATATGCCTCAGATAAGCCTGTTTCAATATCAGAGTAAATTGATGGAAATCCATGGTGCACAGTATAAAGCCACAATGCACATCAGAACCAAATAGCACAGTGGCCAGGCATAGTGATTTGGTTTTACAAAGAGACAATTAAATGGGCTAACCTGTAAATTCACACCATTCATTTTATTCAACCAATTAATTTAAAATGTATTGGGAGGTCCCTGTTCACCTGTACCTGTCAGCTCAATAGGAGTCAGAAGGGAGCACCATCCCAGGGATTAAAATGGCAGCAAAGTCAAAAGGTACAGGTACAATGTATTAAAGAAAATCTAATTTATCTACCCTAAATATTTACTCAAGAAGTACAACGCACTTCAATAAAGCGTGTTTAGTTGAATATTTATGAGATATCATTGCTTCAAATGTGTTTTATACTTATTTTCTTTTTTATTATTATAGAAAAGCTGCAAAAGTGACTAACAAACAGGGACAGACCAATCAAGTTGTGTTGAGCCCATGCCAATGGGAGTTGCAATCAAACAACACAGGGACGCCCACAAGCAACTTGTAAATTAATTTAGAAAGAACAAAATAATTAGCCAGGCAGGATAATTAGCCACCTTAAATTTGCAGACCTTAAAGCTGCAGATCCCTTTGATATACAGAGACAAATGACTAAGAAAGAAAGGATTCATGACTAAGATTGTCAAAAGTATTGAATGAATGTGCAGGGAACAAAGTATAGCTTTTCAAGGACCATAACAACTTAGCCACAATTTAGTCACTGAAGACTCACCCTGCGTTCTCACTGAGGTAAATACATAGCAGCAACTGTGTACATTTTGGTCATGCCACTAAAATGCAACTGAACTTTGCAATGTTTCTGAAGCTTTTTAAACCCGTGTCCCCTTCTCATAAGTATAAAAATCAAACATGATTCCTGCAATAATTTTATTTGAAATTTGCAACATCACAGCTTGGATTGGAAGAAACAGGGTTTTAGGAGCATGGGAACCTTAAGGAGGCTGGTTGACACATATCACTAGCTTTGGAAAATATCTGTTGTGTTACCTTATGCAACTGTAGTGTTTGAAAGTGCTAGCTGCTTTCTGGCATTCGAGGCACAATTGTATAGCTCCTGGATAATCCTCCTCCTGTGAGAAATAAAGCATATATACTGAGAAAACAGAAGTAAAACTTTGGGGGTTGCTTTCATCTAAACTGTCGGCACTGAATAAATGAGACAGGGCTCACTCATTGCTTGAGACTGCTACTTTTGGTGTTTCCAATGAAACAGTAAAAAGTTTGCAGATTAGGTGTTGTTAATCACAGATGCTGCTCAATGCAGCATGCAAGATTTGAACTGACTAGTAAGGCAACACTATAGGCCTTCAGAGAGAGATGTAATGTCCACATCCAGAGAAATTGCTACCCATTTAAGGCTTATACAAACAGGAAAGTTGACAAGGTTGACTTTTACTTTAGCTGTAGCTCTACGATCAGGCTGCAGGCAGGTAGGTAACATGAGAAAAAAGTTCTCCATCTTCCGCAATTATAACAGAGAACCTCTTATGGGGAGATTCAAGATTAGATCTAGAAGGACTAAAGAGGTACAAACAAGGCTTCCCTCTATATAGAGATCTACAACAGCTTTCAGCCTCTATGTTCTACATTTAGAATACCTACAAGGATAAAGAAATGTTGTTTTAACCACAATCCAATTCTAGTCTGATATTTTCTTACCTCTAACATTTCACTTAAGCGTACGTCAGTTTGTTGCTAGAAATTAAAGGAGAAAAAGGTCACTGTACATAATAGGAGCATTCAGAAACTATTTTGATAATTAAAGATAAATTCTACTCATACCAGGGTTTTTATTGTTCTCAGAGATTTTAACAGCCCCATCAGCAACTGTCGTTTTCGTTGATTTGCAAGAAGCCCCAAACTGGCTTGAGTAAAACCTTCTTTTGCTATGTTCAGATGCCTGCAGAAGTTAAAAAAAGAAAAACTACTATGAAATACAATTAGGCTCATCTAGAGCCAAAATAATGCTGCACTAAGTCTGTGTTCCAAATCAACAGGTATAAAATCTACAATTCAAGAATGACACCAGATCCAAACACACATCAAGCATAATCCTGTATGGTCCAGGGTAACATAATTCCAAATGCTGAACTGCATTATGAGCAGCCATTCACTAATTCCCAGGCCCACTGTGGCACCCAGAGTCCATTTCATGGCTATTGACAGTAGTGGGGGATCAGAGATGTGTCTGGCTATGTCTCTGTAGCCAGAAACAAGATAATTACATCCTCTGGGAAGTTCTGCTGGTGTCCTCTATTGGTCTCAGTGGGCGATGCAATAATTTCATGCCTAGCTACAGGGACATAGCCAGACACTAATTCAATCCCTCTTCCACTCACTTATCAGCCACTGAATTGCCATGATGGGGTTGTAGCATCTCTATCGTAAGTCAAGGAGGGGGGCTTTGATTAGTACCGGAGGAAGGAAATACCAACCTCCACATCAACCAAAAATAGACATATGCAGATGTAAGACTGACATACCTGCATAAGTAACTAACAGGATGCTACCCACTAATCCCAAAGCAAAGGGATCCATTTGGACTTTAAAAAATATAGGCATTCAGACAATACACCAAACACAATAAAGGAAATTTAACTAAGGTATGGTATTTTGAATGTGTTCATACACAACGCTGAATCAGTCTTCTCCAAATTTGTGCCACTGAGATGTTCTAACTCCTAACCAATACGGACAACGGCCAAAGATAAAGACAGTTATAGTACAAAACATAAAGAGGGCCTTAGGCCGTACAAGTCTGTACATTGAAAATATAGTTTGACATAAACAAGCCACAGCAATTTCAAATTTGCAATGTAGAGTTCCAGGTTTAATTTCCTGTTTAGCATACCCAGAAGAGAAGAAATTTGGAAATTCTTGTGCAAATTTCCACACACTATTGCTTAACCTGCTTCACACGGTTCTCATGAAGATAAACAAAACAGCAAATAGAATATCATGTATGCCTCCCCAAACTCATTGAAAGAAAAGTATCTTACAAATGTGACCAATAAAGAAATCCATAAAAAAGCAATTAGAAAATTATTTCAAAAATGCTACTCAGTTTATTTTCATTATTCTTTTCTTTATTCTAAATCAATAAAGTATCAGTAGGAGATGTACTGTACCTTCTTCCATTTGTGCAAATGACAGCAGCTAACTGAAGGCTAGTCTGCAACGATGTAACTCGTTCAAGTTCCTACAGAATGTAATGGGATCAATTAGTTCTTCAAGGATACAGAATTGTTGGACCAAATAGAGATGTCTGTTTATCTATGCATAGTTGATTTACATCAGCCTATATCTTTTTAAAAGAACTGTCCAAGTAAGTAATATAATTGTAATGATCCATCATCTTCCCTAAGATCTATCAATTTCAACATGACCTTTCAAAGTTATAAGAAACATACAAAAGATCTGGAGCAAACTGAGATTCTTATAGAGATTATATTCTCCATGAAACAAAGTTCTACCATTTATAATTTTTGCCTGTTTAAAAAAAAACAACTACATTGTGTGCAGCTTGGAATCCATTTTTGTCATACTGGAAGTCTTCAAGCAACAGATGTCTGCGTTATTTGCAAAAATTTTCAATAGTATTCTAGCACATGAAAAATGGCTTAAGTTGCACATGACATATGGCTTAAAAGAGAAATGAGAAATGAAAGATTATCCTCAAGGAGGGCCTGCTGATGGACAGCCCACGTAGGGACAGTGTCTCCACTCTTCTTATTACCACTCCACCCACAGCTGCACTGAGCTGGATCGAACTCTGCCAGTAAGGGAGCTCTGAAGGGATATGACGGAGCAACAGGAGAGTTCCTGTACAATCCAGAGAAACTAATTTCCACTAGAAATTTACCAGCTTAGTCTGACAGTGTTAGCAGACAACAAAGTTTAAGCAACAACCTTCAAGTCCATTTTCATGCCACGACAACCTAATAAAACCTCCCAGATAAGGTTGCATGATCTATGGTTGCAATATGTCTAGCCACTTTCAACTTAAATCAGGTAAATAAGCACATTTGACTTTCAGAAATAGCTTTTACTGGTTCAAAATGTTTTTAAAACAGTCTCTCTGGAACCATTACACTACAATGCTCCAGTGTAAATCTAGGCACAAAGCTTTTTTTAAAAGCTGTGTAAGCTGTTGCTGCTGCCAACATTAAATCCTTTTTCTGTGTGTTTTAGATGTCCTTGTTTTACAAAAAGATTCTTATTGATATTTAAAATTAACTGTGCAAACTACTAGAAGTTAAATCCTACCTTATAACTTCTGAGAAATGGGGGTATTAGAGAATGAAAAAAAGCCAAGTGAACACATGCTTTGTACCAGCAAACATGGCTTTTCGTCCCACATTTGAGTCTTGAGATTCAGCTGTGCTTAGCATTCATCAGCTCTAAGATGTGATGTAAGCAGATACAATTTCTCCCAGAATACCCTCTTCTGCAGTTGTTCTTTGTATCTTGTCATGCTACTACAGGTATTACAAGTATATGCCTCTTCAGATACAGTTGGATTTCAAGTTCTCATCATTCCCAACTACTGGCTCTGTTGGCTAGAGTCAATGGGAACTACAATCCTACATCTGGAGAGCCATACAGTCCCCATCCCATGGCCTATAGTACAGGGCATGGGCCTAAGAAGGTAGATATATGGTTGGAGAGAAGTATCTGTGTGCTGAACACACAGAATGCAAGATCCTGTATTGCGGAAGTAGTGTAATGCTCTGGCTGCACAGCTTCATGTCTCCCCCCATAATAGCTGTCAAGCTCCAGAAGGGGCCACTGCAGCTGCTTCTTACCAATGAGTACAGGAGAGAGGGAGGAGTTCAGAAGAAGAAGATGCAGCTGGTCCGAGCTTGCAAGAGGAAGAAATGAGGGTACACTCCCAAATTAATACATCATTCCTGCTCTTCCCCTCAGAACAAAGACCAAGTGCTTCTTCCTCCTCTGCACTGCTTCTTCTTCCTTCCCTTTCCTACTGGTCAGGGGCAGTAGCAGCAGCCAGGAACCTTCCAGGGGCTTGACAGACATGGAAGGGAACATTTTAGACAGACTACAAGGGGCAAGACAACAATCCTGGTGCTCCATCTAAAAAGAGAGACACTCTTTTTAAAAAGAGAGATATGTAAGACAGTAACAGGATTCTGACCAAGGAAACCTTAAACCTTGACTGACCCCCAGTGTCAAAGATAGGGGCAAGACTTGTGCCACCCAAGTGCAGTTTTTGAAGACAAGGACAAATGGGCATTCATATAAGAGAAAATTAAGCTTGTTCTCAAGGACACTGGAATAATGGGATGATCAGATGCCAGGACAAGCAGTATTCTAATTGTAGACATTCTTAATCATGCGTCTGTGGAACAATTTGTTGGAGGGAAAGACTGACAGGCTAGTGCTAGGAATTAATGCCCTGCTATATTTCATTGACCATATATATATTCTGGAAGTGACAGGAAAGACAACTGAAATGTCCTTTGGAAAGACAAGAAAATTGCCTATGATATCCCTGCACCAATATTTATTCCTTTGGAGCAGTTTGAAACTCTTACACAGGCCATAGAAGATCTGAGAAGCAGCTATAACTAATCTGCATTGCAGGAAAAGAACTGCATACTGTCTGTTGTCTCAAATATTCTCAGATCAGTCAAACTCAACCCTGAAAAAATTAACTTTCACTAACCATTATCTACCATGCTAAAATTTCAGGAAGAATGTCATTCTTTTATTAACACCATCTTAGAGAAGGCTTGTTTTAGATACAGACACTTTGTGGCCCAATTTACTTTTGTTTTGTTTTGTTTAGTTTGCTTGGTTTGTGGTCAACAAAAGCCAATAAAAAGACTTGCAAGCTGACATATTTCTTATGATTATAAATTAATTATGTACTGATGAAAGGGATCCAAGTATATTTTGCTAGTATCCTAAACAGCTCTCTCTTTTTTATGTGTGGTACTGATTTTCATATTAGGACTGCCATCTTACACCGGTTCCCCTGAAATCAAGCCCTACTTAACTCAATGGTCTTACCTTCAAGGAGACGTGTATAGGTTCATCAATAAGACTACATTATCCCACTTACAAGGATTCATAGGGACTGAGAATCTGTGGTCTTACAGATGCTGTTAGAATTCAAGTCCCCTCAGGCCTACCCAACAGAGCCAATGGCAGGCCATGCTGAGAGTTTTAGTTCAGCAACATCTGGAAGGCCACAAATTTGCTGTCGCTTCACTAAGAAGCAATTTCTCTGGTTAGGTTTCCCTCTAAAGGAAGCCCATCTCACATCTTCATGAAAGAATTTCTTATACTTGTTGTCCAATTTTGAGCTGTTGTTTTAAACAATGCATCTCTAATTATTTTTTTGAATATGTTAAATATTTTGATTGCTATAGCATTTTTTCCTGTTGCTGTTTTCATGTATTATGCTATGCTATAGATGGGAGAGATGTTTTAATTGTTAAATCATTGACTCAGTTTTAAGCAGGTAAGAGTTCTTTGGAAACAATATGTGATATAAATGTTTTAAAATGCATATGTGAGGACTATAATGGAAGCTGTTACACTGTTTTACACTAACACTGGAGGTAGCACTTGGTAAATCACATAATGCTCTTGCAGTCAAAAAAACCTCATACAAATATGCCCACATACCTTGACATATGCAGGTTGCTTCTCAAGTATCAAGTCTGCCACTTTTTTAGATACCTTAAAGAAAATATTTAAAGTAAGGTCACTACATGTAGTGTCACATTCGAAAAGAAGAACTTTGTATCAAATACTCTGAAGAATTCTGGAAGTTTTCAATAAGCTATCTGAAACATGAGCTTATCTGCATGTTAAAGTATAGTATGTGCAAATAAATGTAATAAACACTCAGAAGAATGATGGCCACAGCTGGCCAAAGAGCAAAGACCAAGAAGATTGCAGGCTCTTATTGGAAATGAGGAACAGAATAACCTCTCACCCCATTCCAATATGAAGAGCACACCTGAACAAAAAATTAAATGATAGCAATAATACGATGAAGCTTAATACACCACATTTACCTTTCATGAGTACATAATCACAAAATGAGTCACCCATAGAGGAGCTTTAACTAAACCACTTTAAAAAAATAGACATACTGTCCTAAAAGCAATTTATAGAGGATGTCAATTACACTGGACTCTTCAGATCTGTGACCTCTGAATCTGCAGTTGCCAGTTTCTGGATCTGCAGCAACCACAGAGTGCTACATCCCACACACCAAATGGCAGTGGTGTGAACATGGATGCGCTGAAGTGTCCACATGCATGTTTTTGCTATTTAATAATATGGAATGCAATCATTCACTTTTTTGCCGTTTACAGAGTAAATGTATGTTTTCTTCTTTCCACGATTTCTATGTTCCAGCAAATGTAATGTGGTTGTATTTAGCCAGAAGCAGAAAAAGAGTAAGTATCTTTTCATTGTCATATAATCATACCTAGTAATGGAAGGGATATTCGACTAAACACATTAAATTCCTTCAGAGCACTTATTTCTGCCAAACTGCCTGTACCAACTTATAATGGCTGACCTACAGGACTCTCACTACCACCCAACACAGAGAAAAAACATCCTTATAATTAATCGTTCTTCTAGTATCCATAGGCAACAAGGAACTCCATACAGATGGGAGGACTGGTGGAATAAGTGCAGATCACTGTCCTGCACTTATTTGCTAGAAGGCAAAAATATGTACTAGTCTGCTAAGTGTTTGTGCTAATGATAATTACAGAAGAGGAGGATTCCTCTCTTCCAAGGGCCCCATGAGATGTTACACCACTTCCCTCTTAGAGAGCTAGTAAAAAATATTGTTGGCCAGTAATGCCTTTTGTACTAACTGACAGAGCAAAGGTGGCTACAGAATGACTAAATAAAACAGGCACAAAACAACTAGGCAGAAGGGATCACAGTATGACCTGTGAGATCTCCTGGCCTTCTGGCAACCCATACCGAACCCCTATACACACAGCTGTACAAGCAAAATCACTTGGGGAGAAAAAATAACAAAATACGAGTTTTGTGACTCTTACAGAAGGAATCCAGGATATGGCAGTTTTGGGTGAGAGGGGGAGACTGAATACCCTCTCCGCAAAAAGCCAAAATCTGAAACAGGATATGGCCATCTGGCAATGCCTGATTAGGTGAAGGATTATAATTTTAGAATTTTTTAAACTGTTTTTAGTTCTGATGTGCCTCATGACAGTGCTAGGCATGAAAATTTGATGCTCTCCCCCGCCCCCTGCCCCCTGGAAAAACTTCCCATTCTTGCATTAGGAAAGCCAGTATGGGCAGCCTATATGAGATGGCTTTAAGGCCGGGAGGTTTGAGCAGACCATGTGAAATGCTGCTATTAGTGCTATATTATAGAAACACATGGCAGCACTACAAAAGATGATCTGCTTCCTCCCATTTTCAGATTCTCTATCCACTTACAACATGGGAAGCTTCTTTGTAAAGAATGAAACCACTGGTCCATCTAATCAAGCAGTGGGCAAAGAACAGCCTATGGGCTGCATAAAATTCCCAGGGCCACAGTGATCCCCCAACCATTATTTTAAATGAAAAAGTCATTCCTCTAGACATCATGATCAGAAATTTTGCTGAATTTCTTCTCAAGATGTTTTTAAGACAGGGGCTTTTTCCAGTCACTTCCTCTATGGTAGAATGACCTCTCCTAAAATAAGTCAGTCCCCATCACTACCTGAAAAAGACCTCACAAAATTGCCTGGACAGTCCCTAGAGGATGTAGGAACCTGTTTCAATTAAAAATACATTTGGAGTGGGTAAGATGTGGCCTTCCCAGCTACAAGGGTCAACCTTCCCTAGATGTGGGAAAGTTGCCCACCTCAGTCTATATAAAATAAAATCCTTAATGATGAGTCCAAACACCTATCTAACGTAACCTGTACCCATGTGGCCACTACGGGTGGCCCATGAACAAAACATAAGAGTCATAATACCCTCCTGCACATGTGCCCCAATATCTGATACTCAAGCCTGATTCTACCATAAGGCACGAAGCAGGTGTCTCAGATAACAGATCCTGGATGTCATGAAAGGGCAGTTATTTACTTTGTTATTACTGCATTTCTACTGCCAGAGATGGAGAAGCACACTTTTTCGTCATGTTCCATAAATAACACAGCTGCCTTTTGGTATGCTATTTTTTGACCTGAGTAAGAAAGAATCATTTGCAACCCTGCCTCAGGCAGCAAAGTTTGATTAGCCTTGGCAGATGCTGATAGTTGAGGTAATATATCACCATCAGCCTAAGAGCAGAGCAATGCAAACCCATCCTGAATATATTTTGCCAAGAAAAACCTGTGACAAGGTCACCATAAGTCAGAGTTGGCTTGAAGACACATAACCAATAGCCATCATGTCTGGATGCCACTGAGTACCTTACCCTCTACCTAGCACCAACAACAGTTCTCCAAAGTCTTAGGGACACATCTATCACAGAACCTTTCAACCCAATGTGCTAGAGATTAAACTTAGGATCTTCCATTTGGAAATCCTGTACTGTCACGGAAATATTCCTCCTCCTTGCTAATGGAAGCTGCCCTTGCAGCAAGGAGAACCCCCTGACAGCAGCTAAACTACAGTACAAAGACAACAAATGGTACACCAGAAGCTAGAAAAAAGAGTGAACAGCCACTATCTAAAGTGTAATTAAAAAAGCTCACACAAAGAGCTCTGAAATTGTTTTCAAGGTTGTATTAGATCTTTCAGATTCTGAAAAAAAAAAAAAAAAGACAGAGAGAGAGAAAAGGAATTTAATGGGGGGAGGAGCCAGCTGCGATGGCACAAGGAGGCTAATTTTCGTCTCTCGGAAAACAGGAAAATAAAACAACCCCAGAAGCCTTTTTTAAAATAAAGAAAGACTGTGAGTAATTAACTAAATAATGTGGGAAAGAATGTAAGATAAGATAGTGGATTGGTTTTGATTCTTCTCCAATTGGAGGAAAAATAAAAGACTCTGCTTAAACCTGAAAGAATTGCTGAAAAAGAGCCAAAGCAAAACAGTTTTTCTTTTTCGGCTCTTGGAATATGTCGTCTAAACAAAACAAAAAAAAGGTGTATAAACAGCCTATTTGGAGACGACTTACAGCAACAGATAAAACATATAATCGTCTAGTTAGAGATTTTGAAAATACAAACTTAAACTCTAACGGAGACGAAAAAGAAATTAAAATGGCGACTAAGCCAAAAGCAACGAACGGGGCTAATGAAGAGATGAAAACTTTTATACATAAGCTGATAACAGAGTCAAATCAAACTCTTGTAACTACAATAACATCCAATATAAGGGGAGAAATGGTGCAGATGCAGGAAAAAATCTCGCAAGAGTTAAAAGCATTGGATTTTAAAGTGGATGATATAAAAAAAACTCAAGGGGATCAGCAGACCAAACTAGCAGAACATGATAACAAGATTTCTGTGTTGGAGAAACAGATTATTCAGCTCCAGGATCAAAACAGAAGGAATAATGTAAGGATTCGTGGATTTGCAGAGCTGCCACAACAAAATCAAAAATCCTTGAAAGAGGAAGTTTTAAAATGGTTAAAAAGCATTGTTCCTGAGATTTTATGGGAAGAACATGACATAGAAAGAATTCATCGTGTGTCAGCTACGAAGAGAGGAATAACACCCAGAGACATTATTATGAGAGTTGCAAATTTCAACAAAAAAGATGATTTGATGAGAGCTATCAGAAAAAATCCAGGATCATTGAAGTATCGAGATAATACGGTGGAAATTTATAATGATTTATGTCGGGAAACAATAAATTGGAGAAGAGAAATGAAACCATGCATCATCGTTCTACAGAGGGCTGGAATAAGATATACCTGGGGATATCCCGTTTTCCTGAAATTCCAATACGCAGGTAAATACCACAGAATAAACTCTCTTGAACAAGGATTGCAACTTTTGAGAGAACTGAAGCTGATCCAACAAGATGAAAAGGAAGAGCAAGGTGCGGCTCGAGGAGTAGAAGGAGCAGTGGGAGGAGCAACTGGAGGAGAAGAGAAGAAGACTTTGGGAGATAAACGAAAGGATAGAGGATGAGGAGGACTGGAAGAAATAATATGATATAATAGAAGAAGAAGAAAGAGAGCTTTATAGAGTAGGGGAAGAGTTGATGATTAGTGATTAGAATATATTCTTATAGATTGTTTATGCATAGAGATTGAAGTATATGTATATAAAGTAAAAGGGTAGAGAGAGGGAAGGGAGGGGGAAAGAGGGAAAAAATCTGGGAAAGAAAATTAATCGGGAGAGGGTATTGGTCTCTGTGCCGGGAGTTGGTATACCTTCACCCCCCCCCAAGACCATAGGTGGTCGTTGGCAAGGCAGAATTGCTTTGGAGGGAAAGGGGGGATAAATGTTTGTGTGGGTAGGGGAGGGGAGGGAGGGGGTGGGAAGGGGGAAGGGAAGGGGAAGGGGAGCACTACACTAAAGAGCCAATGGGGAGTGCGATTAAGATAATGGAAATATGAAAAATGGAGAATAGATTGAGAATATCAACATTGAATGTGAAAGGTTTAGGGTCAATAATAAAGAGAAAAAGGATAGAATCTATATTAAAAAAAGATAAGGCTGATATAATTTTTTTACAAGAAACACATGGAAAAAGAGATAAAAAAAATGAGCTTAGACTGAACAGGGTCGCTACTTATAAGGAAGCATTTGGTACATCCAAATCAAGAGGAGTAGCAATAATAATTTCCAAAAGATGTAATTTTATTGTATTAAATGTGGAGTTAGATGAAAAAGGTAGATATGTAATTATACAAGGAGAAATAGATGGAGAAATATATGTTATAGTGAATATTTATGCACCTAATGAGAAGCAAAAAGAATTTTATGAAGAAATATTTAACAAGATTAAAAATATGAAAGGAGATTATATAATAATGGCAGGTGATTTTAATATGGTGATGGATAGATGGAAAGATAAATCGGATCCATTAATTAGAGACAGATATAATAATATAACAATTTTAAATAAACTGGTGAGTAGAAATGAATTGATAGATGTTTGGAGGTTAATAAAGGGTGAGGAAAAGAAATATACGTATTATTCATCAGTTCATAAAAATTATTCAAGAATAGACTATATTTTTGTCTCAAAGAATATGATACCTAGATTAATAAATACAGAAATTGAAACAATAAAAGTGACAGATCATGCTTTGATGAATTTGGATATAACTATGAAAAAGAACTATAGAGAAGCAAAAAGATGGAGATTGGATACCAAAATACTTAATTATAAGGAGATAGTAAATAAAATAGAGAAGGAGTGGCAAGAAATTTGGGATATAAATAATAAGGAAGTAACACAAGATGTATTATGGGATACAATGAAGGCAGTGGCAAGAGGATTATGTATTAAAGAATCAAGTAAATTAAAGAGACAATTAGGAGAAAAAAAATTGAAATTAGAAGAAGAAACAAAACAATTAGAGAATGATTATATAATAGATAGAACAAAACAGAAATTTATAGTATTACAAGCAAAAAGAGATGAATTAGAAAAGATAGAAATGGATGAAGTCCAGAAAAATTTAATATACTTGAAAAGGGAATTTTTTGAATATAGTAATAAAAATTCTAAAATGCTGGCTAAATCAGTACAATCAAAAAAAACTAGAAATATGATTGGCGTAATAAAAGATAAATTTGGTAAAGAAAAAAGGCTGATGAAAGAGAAATTAAAAATATTTGAGGAATTTATCGAGAATTATACTCAGCAGAGGAAAAATCTGTAGGGAATATAGAGGAGTATATTGATAAAAATTGGAAAGAAAGGCTAACAGAACAAGATAAAGGGTTGATGGAAGAAATGATATCTGAAGAGGAAATTGAAGAAGTAATAAATAATTTAAAAGGAAGAAAATCACCAGGATTGGATGGACTAGGTCCAGAATATTATAAAACATTTAAAAAATGTTTAATTCCTAAATTAAAAGTGTTATACAATAGTATATTAAAGGGTGAAAAAATTCCAATATCATGGAAGCAATCATTAATAATATTAATTTTAAAACCAAATAAGGATTCTACTGAACCAGGTTCTTATAGACCAATATCTTTAATAAACCAAGATGCAAAAATTTTGACAGCAATAATGGTAAAGAGGTTAAATAAATTTATTTATAAGTATATACATAAAGATCAATGTGGTTTTATTCAAGGAAGACAGATGGCAAACTTAATAGGGAAAACGATAAATAAAATAAATATAATGGATAGAGATAAACAAAAAGCTGGAATTTTAGCGTTAGATATATTTAAAGCCTTTGATTGCGTGGAATGGCCGGCGTTAAAAACAATATTAAATAAATTAGGAATAGGAGAGAGATTTAAAGGGTTAATAAATCAATTATATTCACATAATACATCTGTAGTGATGGTAAATGATGGATTTACAGAGCAGATTCAAATAACAAGAGGAACGAGACAAGGATGTCCATTATCTCCAGTTTTATTTGCAATAGTTAAAGAAATATTAGCGAATGTGATAAGAAATGATGAGAATTTGGATGGAATTGGAGTTAAGGAGAAAAATAAAATAAGCTTATTTGCAGATGATACATTGCTAACAATTAAAGATCCGGTTGAAAAGATAGATAGGATAGATAAACATTTAAAAGAGTTTGGGGAGAAGACAGGATTAGAAATAAATTGGGCCAAATCAGAAATAATGTTGTTTAATTATACTAAAGAAGAAATACAAAAATTTATAAGTAATAAAAAAAAGGGTTTCTTAAAGTAAAAGAATCAATTAAATATTTAGGAATAGATATTACAAAAAATTTACAAGGACTTCAGGAAAAAATTTTTAAGAAATTAAGATTAGAAATTAAACGGAAATTAGAGGATTACAAAAATATAAAGCTATCGTGGTTTGGTAGAATAGCAGTGGTAAAAATGAAAATATTACCTAAAATCAATTTTTTGTTTAGAATGTTACCAATAAAAGTATCAGAGGAAGAATTAAAGGAGTGCCAAAAGATATTAAATAATTTTTGTAATGGTAATAAGAAACCGAGGATTAACAAGAAATATTGGTATAAAAGTCAAAAAGAAGGTGGCCTGGGACTTCCAAATTTAAAATGGTATTATTATGCAAATCAATTGAGATATATTATAGATGGAGTTTCAGGAAAGGGTGATTTAGATTGGTTAGTGACAGAAGATAAGAATATTGAGATGAAATTAGAAAATATATTTTTAAAGAATTTTTCAAAGAAAGAAATGGAAAAGATAGAAAATCCTTTTATAAAAAATATAATAGAAATATGGAAGAAAAATAAAAGAAAATTGATACCGAATATATCAACGTTAACTCCGATAGTAATGATGGAAAAATTTCCAATGAATTTGAGAGAAATAATAGAGAAAGAAATAAAAAAACAAAAAATATATAGATTAAAAGATTGGATGAAAATAATGATAAATAAAGATAGAATGAAAGAGAGATTGCAGGAAACTAAAATATCCTGGTTAAATTACATACAATTAGAGCAATGGACAAAGAGTATGAAAAGATATGTTAAGGATTTTAAAGAACATACTAAATTTGAACAAATTATTATTCAAAGAGAAAATATGCAAGAAAATGAAATACTAAAAGGTACAACAAGTGAAATATATAAAATATTAGCAAAAGAACAAGAAGAGGATTATCTTAGAAAAATCTGGGAGGAAGAGACAGCACAAAATATAGATATACAAGAATGGAGAAAAATCTGGAAACAACGTCATTTAAAAAAATTATCAATAAGAATAAAAGAGAATTATTATAAAATAGTTTGGAAATGGTATTTGACTCCAGTGAAATTAAATCAAATAGATGAGAAATATACAAGATTATGCTGGAGAGGATGTCAAGAAATTGGTACATATATGCATATGTGGTGGAATTGTAAAAAGATAATGGAATTTGGGCAAAAGGTTTTTAAAGAGATAAAAGAGATTACAGGAGTAGTAATACCAGTATGTCCAAATATAGCGTTGTTGTCTATATATAATAAAGTTGAGTGTACTCAGGTAAGAAAAGAATTAATAACAAATTTGTTAATTGCAGCGAGATTAATAATAGCAAAAAAATGGAAAACAAATGAAAAATTTCAAATAGAGGAATGGTATAAAGAAGTGTGGAAAATTGCAATTAATGATAAATTAACATGTAGAATTAGATTTATGAAAGGTTTAACAAAAGGGAATGATTTTGAGGAAATTTGGAAAATATTTTTGGAAAAAGCTTTGATAAGAGATGGTAAAGCTACCCTATTACAAGAAGAATGGCAATTTTGGAAAGTGGATTAAATAAAAAGTTGGCTCTGGGGGGTGGGTATATATATATATATTTTTCTTTTGTTTGGTTTGGTTTTGTATCCTTTATTTTTTATTTTTATATTACGCGTGTGTGTTAAACTTGTGATTTATTGATGAAATTGGATATTTTAAAAGGAAAAAAAAAGTTAAAAGTTAACTGGCTTTGAAGTAATAAGATTATAATTAATAATAGAACAAAAATGTATAAGCTGTATGATATGGAATAAGCTGAATAAGGTTATGATTTCAAGTGTAAAAGAGAAAAAAAATAATGCAAGTTTATGTTGTTTAAAGGAAAAAAAAATTTTCCTTTTTTTTCACTATTATGTATAACACATGGTGTTTAATTTTTTGCTTTTGTTTTCTAGTTATATAATTAATAAAAAAAGAAGAAGAAGAAGAAAAAAAAGAAAAGGAATTTAATAAGACCTCACTAAAGATAATAGAGAAGAGAAAAGAGAAACAGCATCCTACTTACAGCAGCTTGCTGTTGCTTCAGTTTGTCTCTGTTTTCTTCTAGTTCTTGGAGATTAAGAACAGGGGGCAGTTTCTGGAGGTGAACAAAGAAAATTCAGCATAAGGAAATATAAAAGTCATCCAAATTCTAGATTACTTAAAAGATCAATGAAAATTAGTAATGGGGCATAGCTTGAAGCAAACCTTCAAAAATAACAAGTGGATGTATGCTTCTGTTTTGAGACAGAGAAAAATATACATCAAGAACAGTGAAGAATGAAACATATATCAGAAATTTTATTTAAAAGACCTGTCATTCTGATTTAAAGAACTTCTTACCTCCAACTCATACTTAACAATATCAAAAGAATCATTGGAAAAATAGACTTCTTCAATGCTGTTAATTATTTCTTGCTGCACCTGAGGATCAGTCGGTTGTTCCCGGAGTTCTCTAAGTTCCTCCTTAAAACACATAAAATAATTGAATTAAGCATTACGTATTGGTGTTGCATCATTAATGCAATTTACTTTCCAAAGGCCACTTGGAAAAGGTGGCAGATGAAAGAGGTAAGAGCATAACAGAAAGAACAGTGATTTTTTTTTTTTTTAGTCCTTTGAATAAAGTAACATTTATGACCTTCATGCAGAATCTTATGGAAATGTCATTGTCTCACCTTTGGCTGCAGTATGGAATGCCACTGTATGGATCTCTACTACCAAAAAAGTCACTAATAGAAGCTGGATCTTTATAAATTACAGCACTGACAGCTGAAATTCTGAGAAGACTCTCATAGCCTCCCCAGTTCTGTAAGGTTACTGACACCATTACATAAATGGTTGCCAAACCTTACAGTGAAACCTGAAGTGGCACTATCCAATACCCCAAAACAAGTTGCAGCAAAGCAATTTTCTCTTGCCAACAAAAGAGTGAAGAGAAGCTCTTTATTTGCTTCACCATTTTATTGTAAGAAGAACAGAAAGTACGGTGTAGTTTGCCCTACTCACCTAAGAGAAAACAAGGCAACAGTTCTCACTTATTTCCCTCGTAGTGAATATGGAGCAAAGCTATTCTTAATAAAATCACTGTAAGGATATGCAGCTACATACAGTTATCTCTCACATACAGTGATGGTGCTTTATAAACAAATGATGATAATAACAACCTCCATCATTAGCACTGTAGTGTCTATGCCTAGCAACACTAAAGTTGCCAATGGCCACTCCAATCCATTTTATGAGAGACAGAGAGGTTTCATTTGTCACCTTGAAATTTTACATAACTGCATATCATATTACCACAACATCTCACGTTTAATTAAATGTACCCGAATATTAAATAGACTTTTGACTGCAATAAAATTATTTTTCCCTCATGCAATTATCATGTTACATTTGCCTAAAGCTTTCATTCAACTCTAAACGCTACTGCATTAATTTTTCAACTTAATTTCTTCTTGCATGACTAATTTACAACTTAGCCAAACAGAAACCAATCAGGGAGACACTTGAAAACAGCAACCATACAATGACACTTTGGATTTTTGTATTAAAGTGGGGCAGGGGGGAGAACAGAACTACTTATCGACTATGTTAGGTATTATTGGGAACATGTAAGTGTACATAAAGTCAAAATTGTAAGAGTCCAGCATATCTTATAGTATTTGTAGGATGCCCAATAATAACAGATCTCAGGGCAGCTTACTTCAAATAGCAGATTAGATGAGAATAAATGAGATGTTTAAAATGCAGCAAAAATGCTGAACAGAATGCTAATAAGGGTAGTTTTAAACAGAGCTTCCCTTCTGCTACTCTTGTAAAGATCTTCCAACCTTTGGAAGTACAACAAATATAACATGCCCACATTCCTATTCACGATTAGAAATATACAAGTTTACACAGTCCTTTTCCTTTCCCATTTACTCACATCTACCATGCAAATTCCTGCTCCTTTCCCTCCCAAGACCTAACTGTGACACAATCTTACACTTATACCAGCATTAATCAGAACCTTGGTCAGCAAAGCCATTTAGATATCAACAGGAACCAGGGCTTGCAAAACCACTTGGTCTAAACCTTAATATGGCTTACAATTGACTTCACTGCACGTGTAACACCAGACAATGGTTAGCTCCAAAACGAAATAAAAGGAGTTAACAGGTAGTGAGAGAAAGAAGCATGCAAGCCAACACGTTGCTCTGAGCTTCTAAGGCCAGGAACTGTGCGCCTACTGAAAGTGCAACATTGTTCAAGCAGCAAAAGAAACAGCACTGCCCCTCAAATGTTCTCTTCCCCTATTATTGTGACAACTGGATATCCAGCCATTATCCTCTTATATAGGACAGGAGTCTTATTTTAGACTAATACATGCAACTTCATTCTTTACAATTGTATGTGTTGGTGTCATTGTGAAAAATGAACTGCACAAAACTGACTTAATAACATGTTCTCTTTCCCTGCCCAGAGAAACTTACAGACGTTGTTTGACTGCAGTTTCTGCTGACCCCAGCAAGCATGTGTAGTGGTCAGAGA
The DNA here is from genome assembly GCA_948474755.1 of Ctenosaura bakeri. NCBI lineage: Eukaryota > Metazoa > Chordata > Lepidosauria > Squamata > Iguanidae > Ctenosaura > Ctenosaura bakeri. The sequence goes on along the minus strand of CAOLHI010003944.1, from coordinate 46,892 downwards.
TTATGGAAATTATAGTCCCGCATCATCTGGAGGGCACAGATGCCCCACTCATATAATCACATAGTTATAACAATAATTTTATATTCTGTTTTTAATTAATTTTAAATAGTTTTAACTCTATAGATTGTTTAACTGTTTTTAACTAACATGTTACATATATAATGTAACATTACTGAGGGTTTTGTTTGTTTTTAATCTGTATTGAAATAATTTTAATAATTCGTAAGTCCCCTTGAGTTCCAGTGGTGAGGAAAAGATGGGATACAAATGAACAAAATAATAGTAGTGACAGTAAAAATATCTGCAAGAGAGGCCAGATCAGCACTGAGTTTTTGAAGTGCTTGAAATTCAAGCCAAGAGAATGCCACAATTTCCTGTATAGGAAAATATCATTTATGGAAACCCTTGACATTTGGAATTTACCTTGCAGAACAAAATGTTCAGAAGGTCTAAGGGAATACTGAATTTCTCCTGTACTGATCTCCTTGATGTTCGGCTTCATTGGCCAGGAAATCCTAAGAATCAGGACAGGGAAGCTAGACCAGTGGGAGGCAGGGGAAAAGCCACCACAGCCTGGCTCTTAGGAGTCTATCACATGATACTGTTATTGCACAACCATACCCACTATGGTTTAACAACCAGTTTGGGTGTGAATGTCTCATTCTGCTTCACTGCACTACTGGGAGCATAGTGGGCATGGGGTGGTATAGTTTCACTGCTCCTTCTTTGAGGATCCTCCATGAATCTCCAAGCAGGGAAACCCAAGACTGCTTCCAAGGGCTGGGCTGCAGGGAGGCATCAGAATCCCCAAGAATTCACTAAAGAACCACTGTACATTTGATCTCTGAATGTTTTTACATTACCTGTTTTTCAATAAGCCAACCAGAATAGAGGATGAGATTCTGTTCCTAGAAAAACCACTGTGCAAAATGCAAATTGCTCTAGAGGACAACTAAACAAACTGTAACTACCGGTATTAAAGTGGTGATTTGGAAAGAAACAATGGGGCTTAATTTCATTGTTTAGAAGAGATTTATAAATGCTTTTGATTCAACAGCTTATCATGAGAGAGAAAAGGGAATATACTAATACAAGAGATGACATCTTCAATTAGTCTGTTGATCTATTTTTTCTATGCAGCATCTATTTTTCAGAAATGAACAACATTCAAAATGCTCTGATTGCCTGCTCAGAGCTGGAGTGCCCTCATTAGTTTTGTTAAAGTGCCATCTTGTGGATTAGCTTTGGAATTACAGTTTAAAATAGCTGTTAAACCTAAAAGAGCTAAGGTTAGGTTCAGTGTTGCAAATGGCAACCTTTTTCTATGACTCAGCATCAGAAACTCCTAATGTAGGAAGTGGAGTGAAAATACATGGAGAACAGAACCTACAAATGCCTAAAAAGGGTGACAATCACCAGAAATGCAAAGTGCTTAAAACAGCAGGCTAGAAGAAGAATGTTGATTTAAATTTAACTATTTAAATTTCTATAATCAGCTAGATGTTCTTTGGCATCTATGAAAATTATAGTGGAGGTAATGAAATATGTACACTAATTATGGGGGTAGAGAGAAATGCAAATTAACTGTATTTTACTTATTTTAACTTGAATTTTAACAAGTGTATTTTTAAAAAATCTGGTTTTAACTAGGTTTAATACACAAAAAGATGATATACAAGCAATTTAATTTTTTTACATTTTGATTCTGTTCTGAAGCCATGGAAAAACCCTATTTAGTAGAAAATGATTATGTTCTATGTATTACAGCAACCACATAATTTTGTTGTTGTTGTCGTTATGTGCCTTAAAGCATGGTTCTTCACCTGGGGTCCACAGAGCCCTCACAGGGGGTCTGCAAGGCCTGCTGCTGGACACCAGCAGCAGCAGCAGGGATGCGGCAGTGGTATGCATGGGTATTGAAACTGCACCCTCATTAGCAAAGGAGGAAGCAATTTGGGCATGCATACCCACTTATCGCTATGTCCCTTTTGTCAAAAACACAGCAGCAGGGGATGTGGGTGCTGAGGGACAATTTGAAATACAATGCATAGCTAGGATACAATGCATAGCTAGGAAAGGAGATTCCACCTGAACCTCAGGAAGAACTTCCTGACGGTCAGGGCTGTCCGGCAGTGGAATATGCTGCCTCGGAGTATAGTGGAGTCTCCTTCTTTGGAGGTTTTTAAGCAGAGGCTGGATGGCCATCTGTCGGGAGTGCTCTGAGGGTGTTCCTGCATGGCAGGGGGTTGGACTGGATGGCCCCTGTGGTCTCTTCCAACTCTACATTTCTATGATTGCTATTGAAGAGTAAATTCTGCTGAGTTCAGTGAGACCTGCACACAGGAAAGTACCGTATATGCAAGACAGCACACCCAATGATTTAAATAAATAGGCCTTTCTTAGTTATAGAAATCAAAATCCATTTTGTTTGTTAATACTTTCGATAAATCACATTCAAGGCACAAGGAACTGCCACTTCAGTACTCAAAGTGATACAGATCCAATATCATTCTGTCTCCACTATTAAATGCATTAGGGTTGTTTTGTCTTTGGGCCAGCAGTTAAGGACAGGACAAGACACACAGTTCCTGAATCATGGTCTACACAGCAAGCCTAACTGTGCAATGATAAGGTCCGTAAGCCCTCTATTTGCTGTCCTGTCACAGTACAACTACAACTGCCTGGGCCACTTACACCAACTCTGGAATAAACAAAGTATAAGCCACTACTATTCCAAACCACAAAGAGGACAAGATTCAATACATGCAGTTGTTTTCTCTCTCAGCTTCTCTCACCAATTTGTGCAAGATCATCTGAAGTGAACTGAAGTGCTCACTGGCGAAAACAGAACTTGGAACTTTTGTTTTGTTGGACAACTCAACTCCCAGAATCCCACATCCAGCCTGGCCATAATCCCTGATAACAGCAGATGAAAGAGCGACTGCTGCTGTGGTTGTCAACTGATGCATCTGTGCAAGGTGGAGGGAAATATTTCTCTCTCTTGCAGTGCAGTTCCCATCACCCTTTACAGCTGGCTATGTTGGCTACATCTAAGGGAAGCTAACTGATAAGAACATATGTTCCACACCCCAGTGTACATACACACCTGCCCCTTTCACACTGACTTTTTTGTGTATGCTGGGCAACATGCAGCAATCTAAACCCCACCCCCCCATCACTGCCCCACTATGGAATAATGGGAATAAAGTATCATTTTCTTTTTAAAATGCATGCACTATCACAAGATCTGTTTACATGAAGATTGATAGTCCCAAAATCCACCTAGAAATGCTAATCTCCTTGTAAACATGGAATGAAGGGAGCATGCACTTTATTTTGAAAAAAGAAAACTGCTTTTGAAGCTAAAGCTCTTCAGTATGTTTTCCCTACACCATGTAGTGGGGAAGGAAGAGATTCTTTGCAGCCAATGTCCCCCCCCTCAACCCTCAGAAGCTGTCCACCATGATAGAACCGACATAATGCCACACTTGAAACTGGGCAGGTGGAATCACATGAGGGAGAATGCATGAAGCCAGTCCTTGATATGCAGTTAACCTACAAAAAATGAACCCATCAACAGACAGCTGGGGCACAGACATGATTTCTATTATGTACATGCTAAAAACAAAAGCAACAGAATATGTTTCCAGTATACTCCATTAATCTGGAAACCCCAATATGCATATGCACAAAGTGACTCACTAGCTTCATATGTACCTCAGCTTTTTCCTATCTCAGTATGCAAGTGATCCTGGATGAATTTAATTGTGATTTACACCATTCCCGCTGTAACTCTGTAAACATTAATTAACAGCCATCTGGGATTCTTACCATCACATGTTCCTCATGGATATACACAGAGATATGCTGATAATATTGACTATTCCTTCCATTCATTTCAGACATTAATGACAGACAACAACATCAGAAATTGGTGGCAGCGGTGGTGGTTTGAACTGGTGATTTCTTTTTTACAAAATGAATTTGTGTATGAAACCAAGTAGGATAAATCTATTATCCTACACAGTGTGGGCTAAATGGATCTGGAAAAACCTGACTTTTAAAACCCATTTTTACTATTGAATTATTTCTCTCCCCTTTATTAACTTCCTGATGGTCAGAGCTGTCCGGCAGTGGAATATGCTGCCCCGGAGTGTGGTGGAGTCTCCTTCTTTGAAGGTTTTTAAGCAGAGGCTGGATGGCCATCTGTTGGGAATGCTTTGATGGGTGTTCCTGCATAACAGAGGGTTGGACTGCACAGACCCTGGGGTCTCTTCCAATTCTATGATTCTCTCAGTGGCTTAAAAGCCAGGTCAGACCCCATATGGGCAAACACATACAAAAGATTATCATAAAATGAAATGAAACTATCGATAATACTAAAAACAATTTCAAGCATACATTGAGAGAATAAAAGGCAATTAAAAACAGCGCAGCATCCTATTAAAAGTTAATCTGCTAATTCCTGAAATCTTATTGGGATTTTTAAAAAAGTATTTGTCTGTCAACAAAAGGCAGTGAGGAGTCATTTAGCCTCTCAGGAAAGGAGTTCCAAAGCCTAGAAGCAGACACTGAGAAGGTCCTCTTGTGTGCCCACTAGGCAACTCTGTGAGGTGGTGGGACCAGGAGGAGGGCCTCTTCTGAAGATCTCCAGGCCTAAGCAGGCTTGTATGCGAAGATACAATCCATCAGATACCCTGGATCCAAGCTCTATAGGTCATAACCAGCACTTGAATTGTGCCTGGAAACAGAATGGTAGCCAGTAGAGCTAGTTTAACACAGAGCCTATGAGCTTCCTGTAACCAGCCCCAGTTAACAGCCTGGCTACAACTTTCTGAACTGGCTGAAGTTTCTGAATTCACATAGAGCACATTACAGTAATTTATACAGAATGCAACTAAGGCATGTGTCACTGTGGCCAGATCAGACCTCTAACAGATGCCACACAGACAGTGCAGCAATGGCTGAAATGTGCCTCTCACCACTGCAGAAACTTGGGCATCCAGAATTAGGGCTGAATCCCAGAGCACCTGCAAACTGTGAGTCTTTGTCTTCAGAGGAAGTATAGCAGGGCAGACTGGATCCTTGTTCCTTGACTTGCTTTTTGACCAACTAACAGTCCCTCCATCTTGCCTGGATTACTATTGAATTTATTTGCCCTCATCCAACTCATTACTAATGCCAGACACTGCTTTAGCACCAAAACAACTTCCACAGAATTCAGTGGAAAAGGGAAGCAGAGTTTAATCATCATCAGAATATTGATGTCAATGAACTCCAAACCTCAACAACATCCCTCACTCACTTCACGCACATGTTAAATAGCCTAAAGGGCAAATGGAATCATGATGGACTCCACAGGCTGAAAATTCACAGGCTAAGAAGTTTAAACAAGAAACCCCAGCATTACCTTCTGAATTTGTTCCTCCAGGAAAGAGCAGAACCACCATAAGATGGTGTCTCCAAGTCCCATCCTAGCAAGGCAGCCCAGGGGGTATCGTGATAAATGCTCTCAAAAAGTACTGATAGATTCAGCACAACTAGAAATACAGGAGGACCCCCCATATCTGCGGATTCATTATCCGCTGATTCAGTTATCCACGGCCACCATCGGGCCAACTACAGATAACTGGTGGGAGGTGGTGAGGAGCATGGGATTGCACTCCTTGTCAATTCCCATTGCCCACCCCAGCCCCGATCCTGGCAGTGGCCAGTGGGCAAAGAGTGGGAAGCGCAGGATCACGCTCCTCACCAATTTCCATCACCTGCCCCGCCCCCAATCAGCTCTTTTCCCGCCCGCCGCTGCCCCAATCAGGCCAGGACAGGTAGCAGGACACTGCATTCCCTACTATCCACAGATTTCAGTATCCATGGTGGGGGGGTGGAACCAATCCCCCACAGAAATGGGGGTCCTACTGCAACATCTTCCCTCTGCCAAATTCCCGCAAGGATCTCACACCAAGGAGACCAAAGCTGTCTCTGTTCCATAGCCAAGCCTGAAACTTGAGACTGAAGCATAGGAATATAATTCATCTCACCTAGGAACCCTTGGATCTGGGAGGCCACCACTTGCACCAAAACCTAACTTAACTACAAACCCATTATGTTCTTGATAAGAGAGATGCACTCAGAACTGACAAGGTAAACATGCAGGACCCTCAATAATAAATTGTTAGAAGAGATATTAAAAAAAAAAAGTAATACTGGTGATTCAATATCACACAAAACAGCAGTAAAGTATACATACTGTACAAATATTGAAATGGATGTTTGGGATACCATGCAGCTTATTCCATGCATGATAAAAATTCACAAGGGCCTTACTTGTTAGAAACAAGAACTGTTGTGACCTTTCATCCTAACTACATTAGCAGAATGATTCCTGATATACAATGATTTACAGACAAGAATGCTCACTGGATTGACATCTTACTTGCATGTTCTGCTCAAAAAGAGGACACTGCTGCAGAGAATGTTTTCTAATGAAAATACAGTCCTCCCTCCACATTTGGGCATTTGACCTTCCCAAATTTGATTATTAGCAAGGCATGTGCATGCATTCCCTCCCTGCACTGAGGAAAATGAGAAGGGTATGAGAGCAGGGAGCACAGGGAGGGAATGCATGCACATGCCTTCCTTCTTCATGCCCGGGGCTCCCCATCCCACTCCCTTGCCTTTTGCCTGGGCACAGAGAAGGAAGGCATACATGTCCAGACAAAAGGCAAGAGAATAGGAGAGAAGAGTGTTGGAAAGCAATGGAAGGGGGAGCACAGGGAGGGATGGCACACACGTGGGTTCTCTTGCTTGCTCACTTGGGCAGGGGGGGGATTATTTGTGTTTATTCCTGCACCCTGAATTCTTGTGAAAGTGAAGCGGCCACTGTGCATCCTCAACCTAAGTATTTTCAAGAAAAAGACTGTCTGCTTAACATGCCCATACTTTTTGTCAAGTCTTCCCAAAAGAAATTCAGTGTTACTTCTGACAAATACAACACAAAAATATTGGAATAGCATCCATAATATGAAAATAACCAAACGCGTTTTAACCAAATCTTCTTCAATGGCACTATAATATACTACGTTGTGGTAATTAAGCAAATAATAACTTTGAAACAAACACCAAACCATCAAATGTAAAAATCTGAAAAATAAGAGTAGAGCTCCTCAAGGTTTTACAGTGTTCTGCCACAAGATGAAGGATTTGGGACTGAAAAGCCCAATACTTATTGGCTTGTTTTCTTCTGAGTTAAGGAAATCAAACAATGCAACAAACAGAATGTCAAGTATCCATAGTCAGAGTGGACTGGCTCTGGTCTTCTCACTGTTTGAATATTTACACCTGAAAGTTAGGTATTAATTTCTAACATCTTTGTAGTTTTCTTTTCTTTATATTTCTAACAGATATGAGAATATTCTTGTGTGTTATCTAGAATAATGTAACTTTGTTTGGGACTGTAAAAGCCCAGGCGGAAGAAAAACCAGGGGAAATGGCAATCAATTTTGTTGGGGTTTTTTAGAAACTTTTCCCCAGAAAAATTGAAAAAAAACCCTGATTTGTGATATTTTTAGAAAGATGAATAAAATGTCTAAGACAAACTGTTCATATGTTTGATCCCCCAATAATCTTTGTTTTACTAATGTTGATGGTTTCTTCTTTTTTGTTTGTTTTGTTTTGTTTTACTGCGTTTTGCTCACTCCTAATAGAAAAGCAAAGTGGTTCCTTCCAGTTCAGAACCTTTTGCTCCAATTGTAACAAAAAAATTAAAAAATTAAAAAGAATTCAGCCTGTAACCATTGTCTGTTTGAACTGTACTTTTAAAATATCAAACATGATAAAGTTATGCCAAACTTCAACAATAACAAAACTGTATAATGTACCACATTATATATATTGTATACTTTATATTCCAAAAGTAAAAAAGTGATTTTCAGTTTGTAAAAGATGCTAATACCACTTTTTTCATTTTTCTGAAAAAATTAGGAAAATTTTCCCCCCATGGTTTCAAAATCCCCAGAAACATTATGCCTCTAGTACTGTGTTTTGGTGATTTTTAGCGTTAGTTTTCAATATTATTAAACTCTCGCATTCATTTTATTTCTTATTCTCTTTCCTGTGTTTAATGCATTTCAGTTCTTTGTGTTAAATTGAATCCTGAGATTAGTATCCAAGCAAAATAAACACAAAAATGAGCTTTAAATCTGGACAACTACTGAGGTGTTTTCCATCATGCCTCGTTCTCTTTAGCCAAATCCCACACAGATGGCTGACTAATGTAACCCAGCAACTCAAACCACATTCCTAACTGCTTTGAAAGAATATAACGAGATTTCTGATGGTTTACCTAGCCCAGTTCCTCACCCTGCTTCCTGTCATACTTGGAAGAGGCACAAGTTATTGTAAGCAATGGTTACAGTTCTTCTGCAGCTAAGGGATTAAAAAACACCTTTCCTGCCATTCTGTCTGAGTCAGCATAAACTCCACCAAGGAAGGACATTATAGCCCAGCATTTAAATCTAAGTGGAAAAACATATTTCCATGTGCATTAGATAAACTGGAGAAGCAGCTGGCCTCTCTTGCTGGAATATGAGGAGAGTGTCTTCCAGTTCTAGCCACCCTGGGACTGCTGTTCTCATGGTCCCAGTGCGAGACATAAGGAAACCATTTTACAAGAGATCTGCACAATACAGTAGACCAAAACAAACACAGAGTGAGGTGTGAGAAGTAGAAATACTATCCCTCACTTTTCTTTTCTGTATCGGATTTCAAATTCCAATCACCTGAAGAAATAAATTGTGCAATCTATGTAGCAGCACTGTGACAACTTAAAATCTGGCCAGTTTATTTCAAGTCTGGGATAAATTAGACTGTGGCACACATGAACTGAACCAGCAACATATAGTGGTTTGAGTGTTGGCCGAGGAATCTGGCACATCAGGGTTTGAATCCCTGCTCTGCCATGAAAACTCACTGGATGGCCTTGCATGGCTCACATACTCTCCAGGCTGAGAGGAAGGCAATGGCAACCCAGTTCTGAATAAATCTTGCCATAAGCCTGAGTTGATTTGAAGACAAGAACAACAAGGCATGAATGGAAATATGGGTTCTAACTAGGCATTTGAAAGCAATACCAGAGACCAATTAATGGTGACAGAGCTTTAGTCATAATGTAAGGCTCCAAATAATGTTGTTCCACAATTTCCATGATCCTTGACCATTGGTCATGCGAAGTACAACATGCTAACTACAACTAATTGCAATCATTTAAATGGCCACATATTCCTCAACCCTAGCAGGCACTACTGGATATGTCCAACTTTTATTTGTGAAATGTGTCAATAATTTGGTTAATTAATAAAGGAGAGCAGGGAGCCAACCTATGTGAATACAATCCACATAATGAATAAAATATTTCATGTTTTTTAGGTACTCACTTTTAGTTAAAACGTTTTTTCCAGCCCCAACATTAATATGCTGAAGCATGTTTCTATTATTGGATACCATTTACTTTTACATGATAAATACATATAAACTGCAAACAACAAACATTTTTGAAGTCAAAGAATAGCTTTTAGTCTCCTGCATGGCAACCGTAAGGATTTTATTGTCTTCAATCTTATCTCTTTGCTTTGTCAAAAAATGTGCCTATCTTCTGTAAGGCTTTATGTTAAGTAGCAAATGCTATCCATTCAAGTGTCCTATTTATATAGTATCACAAAAATAATATGATTTAAATAGGATTTAGCTCATTTCCAGCCATGATAGCATCATCTTGTCCCTCATTACATTAATGAGTTTTCATGGAATGGTATCACAGTCAGCCCTCCACATCTGTGGGTTTGCCTTTCATGGATTTGATTATTTACAAGTTTCTACAACCCCTGCCCCCCGCCACATCAGTTGGCAGCTCCGATCTGGCCAGGCAGCCCTTTAAAAATCCACCACTGATCCTCCTCCTCCTCCTCCTCCTCTACTAGCCTCTGCCTAGCCAACTAAGGATGGGTCACAGTTCAATTTCTCAGCACCACAAACCCTCTTCCAATGTCCCCAACACACTCAAGGAAGGAGATGGGCAAGAAAGAGGAAGTATAGAGCCATCATGCCTACCAAGCCCCCTTCCCCTTCCTTTCCCTTGCCTGGTTTGGATCCTGAGTGTCAGTTCTCACCACCATGCCTCAGCCCCCTTTTCACATACACACACACTTTGAGATTTGCAATTTTTCCACTTTTGCAAGGGTCCTATGCCCTTAACATTAGCAAATGCGCCCTTAACATTAGCAAACGTGGAGGGCCAACTGTTTTCTCAACCAAATACGCATTCCAAAATAGTTATACAAAAAACAGAATGGTAAATCATACATATTATTTTGCACACTATACACATGGCTGAATCATTATGTTGATTCAAAACTGACAGCAACCAAGATTCCACATTCTGCATAATCTGACAAACGCTTAATGATTTCAGAAAAAAGCAAAAAGTGGAATGAGTGTCATAACGTTCATTTTAAATCAGATCAACAAACACATTCCTCAGAAATTATCTCATCAGTTCATCTGTTCACTTAAAACAATATTGTTCATGAAGATTCAAAGCAGCCATTCAAAACTTCAGACACATCCACCTTCACACAGGTACTCACTGGAGATTAAATGCACTCTTTCAAGAGCCAGCATAGTGTTGTGGTTTGAGCATTGAACTATAACACTAGAGACCAGAATCCGATTCCCCATTCAGCCACGGAAACCCACTAGGTGACTTTGGAGGCATCACACACTCTCAGCCTTGGCAAACCCCATGATAGGTTTGCCTCAGAAATTACTTGAAGGCACACAACAACATCAGTGCACTCTTTCATCAATTTATATTGCCCCTTCTTGCTTACTCAGGAATTCATGCCAGCGTAGTCAGCCATACAGATTCTTGCGCTCAGAAGCCAATGCCAAGAAATACAAAGAATTTGCATATCTCTTCTTACAAATACAAAATCATCTGATGGGTGGCAGTAAGACTGCAGACAAAGTGATCTACTGAGAACCAAGAGCGAGGTATCAGCATGCTCAGGAGATCTGCAACATTTGCAGACATTTAAAGAAGAACTTGTAAGGAGGCAAACCCTCAACAATCTTAAAATAGTTCTATAAGGACTGAACATGTTCAGAGACCACAGATCGTTCTCTGTAGAGGGCAAGGAAAGTAACATAATAAAGGATCCTGAAAGAGGGCTTGATAACTTGATAATTATCCTAGAAAAGGTAGGGAGGCATGACTGATCAGAATATTGAAGAGGAATTCTCCATACATGTGTGTGTGTGTGTTTATGTGTGTGTAATTTATGTGTACACACACACACATACACATAGAGCTTAAGCAAGCAACAACCGAATAAGACATAAATGAACCGTTTGTTCCTCTCACCCAAGGCAAACAAAGCAGAATCAGTAATTTATTTACACATATTGTACAGATCTATACCTCACTTTATAGCATAGCATGAGCATTTCTAAACAACATATATAACAATAAAACATAATTATCAAGTGACTGAAAGATGAGAGGCACTGAAGCATGTTCACCTCAAAACAAAAATCAAAAGATCAAGATCAAAACCCAGAGTTCTAAAAAGGCCTGGACAAACTATCTTTGCCCAGTGCCTAGAAGTACCAGGCAAATCTCCCACAACAAAGAAGGCTATATTCTCTGTCACCAACTTCTCCAGCCCCAAGCTTAAAAATAAACAAATGTGAGATTCAATTAAAAAGATTGGGATGAAATGCTGCAAGGGCAGATAAAATTCAAGAAGAAAGTCTGTGACGGAAAAAAAAGGCATTTTTAAAGTTTTTTTTTAAAACTTCTACCCTTCATACTATTTTATCTGCTCTATTTTAAAGTATATTGTAAGCCACTTTGAATCCTATTTGGGAGAAAAATGGGATACAAATAACACGAACAATCAAAATATATTGAGGAAACAAACAGGAAGGACAAGAGTGAACCTGCTTCAGCTAGAGAAATACCATAAATATCAGATGGAATTCTGTTGATTAGTCCCAGCTAGAGTAAAACCACTGAACCAACCTTAGACAGATGAGTCAATACATAGGAAAATCCCACTGATTCAATGGGCCTACTAAAGTTAGGACTGTGAATAGGATTCAGGGCATCTTCCACTACTTCCTTTTACCCCAGAATCAGTAGCAGATTTTTCATGGTTTTCCAGCAACGAAGCATGTGCCCACCCTCTTTTAAGCTCTTCTTCCCATTCCAATTGCTCAAGTCAAGTCAAGAGATGGCTGCCACTATCATAGCACTGCTTCAAAATAATGGAAATCCTGACAGAAACAACTATGATCTGCCAGAAAGTTTAACCACCAGCTCCCCACACACCACAGGCTGACAGTTACCACTCACAATTCTAGCAGGTCAATATTACATTGTGAATAAGTAAGATACCTAATTATAAAACATTATAAGGCCAAAGAGCTGCTGAAAACACGACTTACTGAACCATAAGTCAGTCATACCTTGCTTGGAATCCTGAAGTTCTCAAGGGGGCTCAAATCATGAATACTCTCCTGAGGACTTTTGAGACCCTATGGGAGGAAAATAAGTAATATATTCAGCACCTTCCACAAATCTTTTGCAACACCAGATATGTAACAGTTTTAACGATACTACATTTTAGAATGTAACCTACAAATACAGTGGGACCTCCGTATCCACTAGCATTTAGTTCCAGGACACCCTTCATCATAGATACCAAAATGCATAGATGCTCAAGTCTCATTTTGTACAGTAGCGTAGTACAATGGTGTTGCTAATATAAAATGGCAAAATCAAAATTTGCTTTTTGGATTTTTTTTTAATATTTTCAAGCTTTGGTTGGTTGAATCTGTGGATACAGAATCCGGTTATAATAGAGGGCCAACTGTACTTCCGCTATTCCCATGAGTAAGTTTACCCATATATAAATCATAGAATCAAGCTTGCTCCATCTTGCACACAACATCCCTGCAAACATTTGAAAGCTGGCTGTCATGTCAACAACTCTGAAAGACCTTGCAACAGCTATTTGCTGGTACCACACAATAAAAAGGATAGACTCTTTCAAACAATTGGCATCTATGGGTAGCATCAGCTCAGAAGTTATATGAAAACATAACAGACTGTGCTGTAGAAATCCATAAGTAAGAGCATAACACACAAGGTGTTAAATGATGTCTGCACAGCAATGGTGCATCTTAAAATAAGTCCTGAACAGCATTTGCTTGGAAGCATTGCCAGCTGAACTGCAAAGAAAGAAGTGGAACATAGTTTTTAAAGTAAGCATAGCTCAATAATGTTTCATGCCACTCTATATTGGATATGTATATGTACATGTATGTATGACAGCCAAGAGATTTCACAAATAAAAAGCAAGGCAGTTTGATCCTTCTGACCTCATAACCTGCTGCCATCTATTTAACAGCAATAGCACACAGGACTGGACATACATAAATATTTAGCATAGACTTTTCACCTTTTTCCAAACACAGTCCTATCTCTATTCAACTGGAGAGAACAGAACAATCACAATCCCGTTACAAGGAGCTCCTTGCTTTTGCCATGGTAATTCGTTCCCCAAGTCAAAACACAGTTTGAAATTTCCCCAAGAGTAATTAAAGAAGTTCAAGATGCTAGTGTCATTTTCACACCCACAAAATTTAGTAACTGGGGGAAAAAAATCAAACTGTCCAGATTATTAGGGCTTAAACCAACAAAAGAATTGTACTTGGACTCTAGGGCCATTTCCACACTATACTGTTATAGTTCTATTATTCTACTTTCAACATCCTGTGGAATCCTGGGGTTTGCAGTTTAGGGAGGGGCATCTTTGGCCTCAGTAAACTACAAACCCAAGAATTCCATGGGATGTTGAAAGTGGAATAATAGCACTATAACAGTGTAGTGCAGAATTGGCCTCGGTCAATCTCTAAACCCCTATGTTTGCAGAACTGCTACTGAAAAAAATTCAGAGAGGCAACTCTTTGTCTGCCTTCTCCCCAGAAACTTCCATACATTTCCCCTTCAGTAAAACACCCTCTCCACACCCTCCGTCTCTTTCATTCCAGCATCTTCCATTCCCACCAACAAAATGATGTAAACCACCAATTCACTTCCCTGTTCAACCTTACCAGGACAGAAGAGAAGACAATGGCCTAGGGACCACAAGATAGATCCCCAAGGGATCCCCACCAGCAGCACTTAGCCTTTCAGGAACATTAAGGCCATTTCTGCACTAGCCTGTTATAGTGCTATTATTCCACTTTCCACATCCTATGGAATCCTTGGGTTTACAGTTTAGGGAGGGGCTAAACTGCAAACCCCAGGATTCCAAAGGATGTGGAAAGTGGAATAGCACTGTAACAGGCTAGTGCGGAAATGGTCTAAGAAAGCTGCTCTCTGTGGCCATTTCTGCACTAGCCTGTTATAGCGCGGTGATTCCACTTTCAACATCCTCTGGAATCCTGGGGTTTGCAGTTTCGGGAGGGGCTGGCTGCAAACCCCAGGATTCCAGAGGATGTTGAAAGTGGAATCATCGCGCTATAACAGGCTAGTGCAGAAATGGCCTGTGTCAACCATCTCTCCTTTGACGACTCCGAAGCTGTCTCCTTCTTTCCTACATCCCCCCGTCTCCTCCTCCTCCTCCAAAAAACAAGCAGGCTTTCGCCAAAACAATAAGGCCCATTCGATGCACATTTTTAGAGAAAATCGTTTTTGGCATCCCCTTTTCCGTCTGAGAAAAAGAACTGCCCCGTGCTTATTGAAAGGGTGAGATAACAAGATTTTCTGTTTTAGGCAACAACTGATCGTGGCTACTTCCCCCACACTCCCCCACACCCATTAAGACGCCTTCCTGGTCGGAAGCCCTTCCGAGGAGAATGGGAATCCCGGCCTTGCTCGGCGGCAGCAACGCTCATTCAGCCCAAGCCCCGCGCCGCCTGCTGCTCCTTTTTGTCCGGATCGCTTTAGGCTGCATCTCAGAGGCCATTTCCGCACTACACTCTTATAGCGCGATGATTCCACTTTCAACATCCTATGGAATCCTGGGGTTTGCAGTTTCGGGAGGGGCCAGCCGGCCCTTCCCGAAACTGCAAACCCCAGGATTCCATAGGATGTTGAAAGTGGAATCATCGCGCTATAAGAGTGTAGTGTGGAAATGGCCTCAGTCATCGCTGCCTTAGCAATTTGAGCCCCTCCCGCCCCCCGCTTCCTCCATACCTGCCGGGTCATGAGCGACTTGATCTTCTGCATAGCCGCAAAACACCCGGCCCTCCTCACCACCTCCTGTCACCCACCGGCCTCTGCAATCCCTGACACAGCGAAGCCATTTTGTGCGTCACGTGACCCGCCTTTCCCCTCCATGCCCCTATGTTTCATGGGACTTGTAGTCCAGAAGGGCACCCTTCCTTCCACAACTTGGTTCAAACATTTTGCCCTAAAGAACTACAATTCCCATAAGATTTAGCAGCTATATTGCTCGGCCGCGCCGCGCCGCGAGCTTTCCAGGAGGGAAGAGGTCTCCTAGAAAGAAACGAAATTAGAGGGGAAGCCGCTGTATGGAGACGAATCGCCTAGTTTATTTTCTGGATTATTTTGCCTTTCCACCCTGGTGGAAGTGAAAACTATCCCTAGTAAACAATACAGAAAGACGGATTTTTATTTTAGACTGACTAAGAGGCAGGTTACTAAGAAAAAGATATGTACTTTCTTTTTAAAAACAATTGAACAAAAATTGCTATTTAAATATCAGTATAATCCACTGGAGATACTTTGGTGTGACCTCGATTGACTGACTTTACATGTATTTAAAGTGTTTCGCCTGGACTTGAAAACAGATCCGAATAACGCCTGCTTTGTACATTTTTTCTTTAAAAAAAAAAGGCAGTGCAATCAGCCTTTGCTGTATTTTCTCTATACGTGGCATGAACTAAACATGGAACCCAGCCGTGTGCCTTCAGAGTCACTTCCAACTTAGGGCAACCCTAAAGAGAACCTATCACAGGGTTTCCTTGGCAAGATTTGGGGGGGGGGGTTGCCTTTGCCATCCTCTGAGCCTGAGAGTATGGAGATTTCAAAAATGGGCACGTCCCAGGCCTTCTTGTGTCAACAGAAACGTGATTGGTGGTTTTTCTTGACCTATCCAAGGCTTACTTAACCTTTCATACTTTTTAAAATAGTTTTTAATAAAGTGTTTCATCTTAACTAATGCCCCCAAACACATCCATTTCATTAACTGAGGTATTTGCTGTTGTATGTCTTCAAAGTCACTTCCGACTTATGGCAACTCTAAGGAAAACCTATTACAGCAGCGGTTCTCAACCTGGGGGTCGCGACCCCTCTGGGGGTCGAATGACCATTTCACAGGGGTCGCCACTCCTCTATCCTGCCCTGCCCCCTTTTGAAAGAAAGTGGCCTCACAGCCAATGGCAGTGCTGTTTCTGAGACCCCGCGCTGGGAGGAGGTGAGAGGGGGCGTGCTGGGCGCATGTGGGGACATTTCACCATCTTTCCCTGCCGGGCAGAGACCGAGAGGGGCTCGCGGGTGTAGCATGGTCGAGGGGCTACAGTGGATATCGCACCCCACTCCCGAGCCCTCAGAGGGACAAAAGGAGGAAGGAAGGGGCGCCCATGCGCTGTGGGAGTAAGAGCATCCGAGCAGCCGCGCTCCCTTTAAGGGAGGGAGGGAGGGAGGGAGTGAAACAAAACACGTCTGCTTATGCTGCCACCATCTTTCCTCTCTCCCTGTCCTTTCCTCCCTGCGCCGCGTGTAAAATGTGGGCTGTTTCGACATTGCCTTTGGGAGTGACTGGCTTTTTGAACTGTGGAAACCTAACATTCAGAACTAGAACTACTGCCTTAATTCTGGCATTGATGGATGCTTTCTGTGCTTTAAAAAAAGGGGGTGAGTTACCAGTTTTTAGGCATTAGAAGTCTATCCAGAGCAGTGATTTAGGGCAGTGTTTCCAGTCTATTCGATGTTGGAAATAACTAACTAACTAACTAACTAATAAATAAATAAATAAATAAATAACGAAAATAATTTTATGGTTGGGGGTCACCACAACGTGAGGAACTATATTAAGGGGTCGCGGCATTAGGAAGGTTGAGAACCACTGTATTACAGGGTTTTCTTGGCATAATTTGTTGGGAGGCTGACTCAAATTGTTAAAACTGACTTTATTCGACTGTCCAGAAATTCTAGAAGATAGGTTGGGGTACAAAGTTCGCTTGAGACTTGACTCAAGACTTGACTTCAAAGTATCTTGCAAGGACTTGAGACTTGACTTGA
The DNA here is from genome assembly GCA_948474755.1 of Ctenosaura bakeri. NCBI lineage: Eukaryota > Metazoa > Chordata > Lepidosauria > Squamata > Iguanidae > Ctenosaura > Ctenosaura bakeri. The sequence goes on along the minus strand of CAOLHI010003944.1, from coordinate 29,563 downwards.
GACTTGAAGGTAGAGAGACTTGAGCCTTGACTTGAGCCTTGGAGTGAAAGACATAAACACATCACTACTTTTAAGGATGGTGTAAACCCTGAAACTTTTTGCCAGAATCACTGTGATCTATTTGTATATGCCAAACCCCGGAATTCCATAGAATGTGGAAAGTGGAATAATGGCACTATAATGGTGTAGTGTGGAAATGGCCTGTGTATTTCTATTGACAGAAATAGAAAAAGAATCACTGTGAGTGCAAGTGGGATGTTGTGGGAAAGTGGGAAAGGCTGCCTTGCTGAGCTGGCTGCTTAAAGAGCAGCACAAGGTGTGCACTGGCTGGGTTGGTGTGAGTTACATCCGTGCAGCCAGCTCAGGCATAAGATTTAAGTCACCTTGTATTGCTTCTTTTATGAGGTATGTAGGATTCTCTGCCAGAGAATTCTGGTTCCTTACCAAACTACAAATCCCAGAATTCCATAGGATAGAGCATAGAAAGTGTTATCAAAATGCTCTAACTGTGCAGCATGAAAGAGATCGTAGGTGAAGTGGTTGGGAAAGAGGAAGACAGAAGAGGAACTACATGAATGATTGCTTCTCTGTGTGCAGCCAAAGACACTTTTGATTAATTTTCTTCACCCCATGTCAAGCCATCTTATCTCCAGTTAGATTGTGTTGGGGAAGGTATAGTCCAAGGAATCTGAATGAGAAGAGATTGCTAGAGAAGAACTGTTAGCAATGCCTTTCACATCTTTCTTAGAATTTCTAAGGTAGGACAATCTAAGGTATTGACAATCTGGATGAACCAGAGAGCATTTTCTTTACTTTTGGTGGTACTATAGTAACATTAGTAGAACATCATTAGTAACAAATAGTTTCATGCTGGATAGGGAATTCTAGGATGTAACTTTTCTGGTCCAACCAGGGACCCTATTCAGGTACTCACACTAAGTTTTTAATTATTATTATTTCAAGAATTAAGCAACTAAGGAAATGGTAACCAAGGCTTCTCCTTGCCTTCTTTTTTTTAAACCAGCCCCAGATAGGTGGGCTCTCCTAGACCACCACCCAGAAACTAGATGTATTTATTTTGCTCATTTTGCCATCCCTCGTCCTTCATTTGAAAAGGTCTTCAAAACCTAAGAGCTAGCATTGGAATTAACCACAGAAATGTATATTAAATCGCTATAATTTTTATATATATTTTCCGCTTTTCATTATGAATCAATGTCTTTCATATTCATTCCATAATTTCTATGAGGAACAGCAATATCCAGCTGCTTTTAACAGGTTAAATTAACTAAAAGAACACTTTCGTTTCTCATTCTTAGCATTATGTACATTATGTTCTTTCTCCACATAGCTGTTCAGCTATATACTGGACTTAGGTGACTGTTACCTGCATATGTGCTTTAGGCTCATTTATTTTTTATCTGTACTGAGTGATTCATACGCAATCCCCCATTTATCATGCTATGTGTTTGCTGTGAACATACCGGAGCGGGGAATTATGATAGGGTCAAAGGCAATGAAGATGTCGAACACTAATCCAACAGGTGTTCCCACTCCCTGTGTCTTTTGTATACACATATTCAAATCACCTAAGGCAAGACAAGGTAGAGACTGATAACTCCCTGCTGATTTCCCTAGCAAATAACCCCACGGCTGCTGGACCAAGCTCTGACTGTGCACCAGAAGGACAGGGTCCTTTTGCATGAAGCAGGATGCTTCCATGGAGTCCTTTAGTACCACATTTTTATCAGTTGCAGCTCAAAATCTATGTTCTACTCTTAGGTAAGATCCTGAATGCCTTATTGTGCTCTTCTGCTGGTGTAAGGTTTTATGTGATACTTTCTAGTGTTCTAACTTCAGTGATTTTATAGGTATAATACTGTCGTGAACTCAGTTTTGAACTAATTTGGAACTTCTCTAATTTTTAAATGTAACTAGCTTCCATAGAAATATATATGCATTTTTCTTAGCTTTGAAGGGCAGTGTTGACTTAAGCTTTCCATTGAATATTGCACAATCTTGGAATTTTTACTTAAGGAGGCTGCAACTCTATGCCAAGTGGGGTCCATTGAACTCTTGTGAGTAAATTTTGAGTAAGAATGTACAGGACAGTACTATAAGTGTTATATATAATCTCTCAATAGGGTGATAAAAGCAGTATGGAAAATTACCCTAGCAATTATTCTCAGTGTGTTGCTGAAGATATGTTGGACAAATAATGCTGTTAGTCTCCAGGGTACCATTATTTAGTAAGATAATATTATAGGTCTGTATTTCTCAAGGGCATTCAGTATATTGTGGTTTAAATGTTGGACTGTGACTCTGGGAGACCAAGGTCTGGATCCCCTTCAGCCATAGAAAATTAGAAACCCACTGGGAGACCTAGGGGAAGTCACATTCTTTTAGCCTTAGAAATAGCAATGGCAAACCCCCTCTGAATGATTCTTGCCAAGGAAACTCTAGGACAGTGGGGGAGGGGGTTAAAAAGGAAATTTTCCCATGGAGATCTTAGTTTATGCCATCAACTCAAAATATGGTGTCACCGTTTTTATTTAAACAAAGAGGCTGAGGGATGTTTCCAGTCAACAAGGGTGGTGTTTTGCTTACTAATAGTTAAAGGCGGATGTAGAAGCAAAAAAGCAGGCTGAGTTTCAGTTGGAGGTCACTTTGGGAAAACAGCCTGTTTACATCCAATACAGAGGAACTGATCTCAAGGAGCTAAGAAAGTGCATGGCTTATCGAGCACCTGTCTATACAACTATTTTCACATTTCAGATCGCCACTGGTCTTCAAATTGGATTTTAAGATCAGTTTGTTTGTCGATTATGTTAAAGTTAGTCCTTTCTCTTAAGTTAGAAAGGATGCATTTGCAATGTTAAAAAAAGGAACACTGCATTTCCTCTAAGGTCTTAGAGAGTGTCATTTCCTAATCAATCTTTATAATAACCCTATGAGGTTAATTACCTTCATAGAGCAAAGCAGTGAGGAAGTGCTGAAACTGAGAAGTGGAGATTTGATAAAAGCCATCCTAGGTGAGAATACAAGCCTGGCCTGAGATTTCAGATCTGAACTGCGTGCTTATCACTTATGCTATAGACATATTGTTTTACATCATCTATAAAAAATGGCATATTAAAGCCAGAGTTCACCATGTCTTTTTCATTAGCAGGAACTACAAAATTATCTGCCATCCCCTAGACTTTCCTTCCCCCTCTAAATTTTGCTGGGATTTTTCCAAATAGCTAAGCATTTTTACAAACTATTGTCTTTTTATCCTGTCCCCCAAAGAGATACCCATGTTAATCTCTTGCAGCAGTAAAAAGGGAGGAAAAATGTTATCCTGTGGAATCTTTTAAGGCTAACCAATTTCAGCATTAGCTGTCTCCAGCACAAAAGCAGATACTGAAATAAATTGGTTGGTCTTGGTACCATAAGACTACTTTCCTTTCCCATTTTATTATCTGTTCTGTGAAGCAAAGTATACAGCTGTGGCTTTATTATTCAATGAACAATCAAGTTCATTTTGCATTAAAAACAACCTACCTAGCAGAGATGAAAATTGCTAGACTGGTTGGTTGATAATACATCAACATGTTTTTATTTGTTATTTTATTTATTTATTTGTTTCAAGTAATTTCTGTTTTGCCTCAAGATAATCATATCATGGGGTTTTCTTGGCAAGATTTGTTCAGGGAGGGTTTGCTATTGCTTTCTTATGAGGCTGAGAATGCATGGCTGAGTGGAGTTTCGAACCCTGATCTCCCAGAGTCTTAGTCCAACACTCAGTCCACTACATGACATGGTCTCTCCAACCAACATAGCCACTGTATTTGGTTTCATTCTCCTTGTGGGAATGGAGACTCTTGTGGTGAATGTTTGCATTTCAAAATTTATCCCTGCATCACTGACTGTAAAGGAGATGCACAAGAAAAATGCTCTTGTGCAGGGCAGAGCTGGGAAAAGTTATGCATTTTGGACTACAGATTCTAATGCCACTTTTTAATGCTGTTTGGGCATTCTAGGATATTTTAAAAAAAGTAATTTCTCCAAGCTCTGATACAGAGTGACCCTAGTCAGATAGGCAATGGGGAATGTTGTTGTTATTGTGCACCTTCAAGTTGTTTCTGACTTATGATGACTCTAAGGTGATCCTATGACAGGATTTTCTTGGCACAATTTGTTCAGAGGGATTTGCCTTTGCCTTCCTGTGAGGGCCAAGAGAGTGTGACTTGCCCAAAATCACCCAGTGTGGTCCCATAGCCAAGCTGGGGTTCAAGCCCTGTCTCTAGAGTCACAGTTCAATGCTCAAACCAGTACATGGCACTCCTCACAGATATCCTATGTTGTCAACTGTAAGAAATAATGCAGTAAAAGCAAAGCAGCAGCCTGCTGAAGAGTGATCCATACCTCTGTTGAAGAGCTCTGCCAACTCTTAATGGGAGGTGGGCAGGAGATATTGACTTTTGTGGCTGATTTCCTTCTCATTTTACTGTGTCACTTCTCTAGCTTTGATACAGTCAGTATCACAACTTCTAAAGTTCCTTGCAACATAATTGAACAATAAGGCAGCCTTTTAAGACATGGGCTTACTAAATCAAAAGCAATATTTTGGAATGGCAGCTCAGCTCCTTGTCAAGCTTTGCAAGACCTATGGTTATTTGAAAATACAATCTTGTAAAATGTTGGGTCTGAGTTGACACCCAGATAATCCTAAAAGGTGAGGGGAAGACAAGCACACACAACATTGTTGAAGTAAAACGTGGCCATAACCCTACTGTTAAAAGCTGCCAGAGCATGGCATAGCAAAAAGGCATGAATCTAGGCTGGAGCCAAGCTGATTCACCTGGAGAGCTGACATCCCAGCCAGGCTGCCTCAGCCTCTTATTAGCTATTGTGGGTCTGCACTGGTATAAGACACGTAGGAAGCTGCTAGGGAGAAGGGTAAGGTCTCCCTCTGCTCCAGAAGTAAACCTGAAACTCTTGTTTGCTAGCTGATCACTAACATGCAAAGCTTAGAGTGAGATCTGGGTCCAATATTCAGATGTAAGAACTGAGCAAATGAAATGCATACATTTGGGGGTATGATCTCAATATGAATGTTAAAATAAATTACCCATTTTGCTTAGACCAATCAAATGGCATGGAGAGAAAGTGGAGGGGCCACAACCAGTGAGAAGGTCTTGCATTTTCAAATTGTTCAACCAGTGGGGGCAGATGGTTCCAATGTTGGGGGAGAATCTGCTCTAGTTTTTACTCTGAATTGCAAAGGACCTATCCAAAGTGTTGAATCTGATCTATAGAATAGGTTCAGCATCTGAGATAAATTCCTTTAAAGTTCATATCAAAACCTAAAAAAAAATTCACCACTCCACTGTCATTGATCCACCAGCCACAACCATGCTGACAGTCTTCCAAGTACTGTCACTGGGGCTGGCCAGAGCTCCAGCAGAAATGTAATGAAAAAAGCAAAGACTGCAGTTCTGGTAACAGTTAAGCTATATATGAAGCAAGTGAGATTTATGCAGCCTAAATGTGTTCAGAATTATAGCTTTGTTTTTTGTTTTTTAAAGCATTTTAGCCCACCAAAAGCTCTCAAGGTGGGTGACAATAATAAAACACAGATTAAAAACAAAACTTGATTTGCAACAGACCACAAAAACAAATAAAATAAAGCCATGAAGACATAGCCCTTTAAACAACAAACATAAAACCAGTTTACATACCTAAGAAACACCTGAATTGTTTTTAAAAGGCCTTTATTTACTAGTGGAAACACAACAGAGAGATCCAACAGGAAATTCTAGGGAGTGGTCCTAATAGGAACCAATCTACGCAAACTTACTCAGAGGTAAGTTCCGCTGTGTTCTGGATGGAACTTACACCACAGTTTAGAATCACAACTTTGTGGTAGAGTATGCAAGCAGGGTACTCTAAGCACCAGAGAAGAACATCAGAGAAAATCAGTTCAACTCTCTTTTCATTAATATAATGCTGCAAATGGGTGTAATCAGAAGCAAAAGGTTAAAACAAGAATATGTTTAAACAAGAATAGGGCAAAAATGTTTGGCATAAAAGAATGACATCAGGCAGAGATACTGATTAGGAGTGGGAGAATGACCAAGAATGTTCGTTGAGGAGGGCAGCTGAAATGAGAATCGCTGGTGAATATATAGCTGCTCAAAGCAATTTGTGTGGATGAGGCTATCAGACAGATAGAACTCTTATATCTTCTTCTTTATTCCATTACCACTGATTCTGAATGTCATGTTCCATAACTATATGTTTACTGCTCTAAGTGCCTATTTCTGACCTAGCGAGATGCTAAGGTTAGAATGTCATTGCTACCCATTCCTCATTCACTCATTTTGAATTACAGTGGGGTCTCAGTATCTGCTAGGATTTGGTTCCAAGACCCTTCCCTCCCCGGACACCAAAATTTGTGGATACTCAAGTCCCATTATGTACATTGGTATAGTAAAATGGCATCCCTTATATAAAATGGCAAAATCAAGTTTGCTTTTTGGATTTTTTAAAAATATTTTCAAGCTCTGGTTGGTTGAATCCACAGACACAGAATCTACAGATATGGTGCAGCAACTGTACTCAGTTAATTCTGTAATAGAGAAGAGTTCCATAGTTGTTCATGAATCAAGGTTGTTCCTGTGTGCCTTCAAATTATTTCTGACTTACAGCAACTGTAAGGCAGACCTATCGTGGGATTTTCTTGGCAAGATTTGTTCAGAGGGGGTTTGCCTTTGCCTTCCTCTGAGGCTGAGAGAGAGTGTGACTTGCCAATGGTCACTCAGTGGGTTTCTGTGGCTGAACTGGGATTTGAACCCTGGTCTCCAGAGTCATAGTCCAATATTCAAAACACTACACCATGCTGGCTCCCAGTAAGTAGTGGCAACAAGTTATTTCGGCAGAAACCAGAAAGCAGGATTCATTAGACTGGATGAGTAACTTATCCAATAAGTAAAAGCAGGCACAGCCTTCTAGGGAACCCTTGAAACATCAAATTGATAACAATTAAATAAACTATTATTGACTGTGATGCTGAGCTAAACCAATCAATCCCAACTATACTAATCCCAACTACAGTAGTGTCACCTACTTAATTATTCAATGACAAACCAACATTTATGTAAACCCTACTAATTTAGTCAATCTGCTCTGGTTAGGACTAGCAATAGCATTTAGTCAAACGTCTTTACTTCATGTTTCCAGCACAACTCTCACAATGATCTTTGAGATACTTCTTTGACCAAATTTTAAAAGTAGTACATATAAAAATAAAAACAAAAGGGCTTTGTTGTATGTGAGGAACTATTCTACATCATTCTTCCTTCTGGCCTCAAGCAAGTTTTCCCACCCTGCCCATGAAGCCACATTCAGAGAGAACAGCTTTGCATCCCCACCCCACCCCCACTGGCAGCTCCATGCTTGCTGACAATGAAAACAAAAGGGCTCCTTTTCAACTGCTCTTTGCTTGAATATATTCCATGGCTGTAACCATGGTGCAAAAACAATATGTGATAGCTGTGTGTACATTTGGTCCATAAATATACACTTCTGTCTGTGCTTCAGACATACATATACCCAATCTTATTGTAAATATTGCAGTGAGAAGTGCATAGCTGTTCTCTTGCTAAGAGTATTATACATCATTCTACAGCTAAGACCATTTCTGCACTAGCCTGTTATAGTGCTATTATTCCACTTTCAACATCCTATTGAATCCTGGGGTTTATAAGTTAGGGAAGGGCCTTAGGGCTCCTCCCTAAACTGCAAACCCCAGAATTCCATTGGATGTTGAAAGTGGAATAATAGCATTATAAAGGGCTAGTGCAGAAATGGCCTAAGAGAATTATACTACAGTAGGGATGGGAACTGTGCAGTCCTCCACATGTTGTTGAACTGCAACTCTCATGATCCCAAAATATTGTTAATACCCTCAAACATTTTGCAAATGAAAACTGGGACATGTATGGCCAAGCAAGGCTGAAAAAGTTATTAATTGGGAAGAACAGACAAACCAGAAGAGGCTATAGATGTATGCTTTTGCCAGAGCCAGAGCCTATAGGGAAGGGCAAGATTCCACTGCTCTTGTCCTCTCCACCAGCTAAGATGATTGAGTGCAAACTACTATTGCACACTGAACTCAATTTGCAGCAATTGAAGTAGGCTGAGAACAAAGAGAGAAGGAGAAAGAAACTGGGACCTTTTAAAAGCTGCTGAAAGAGTGGGACAAGAGAGGATTCGTTTGGACTGTCCCTGCCAAATCAGGATAGTTGGACAGTATGCCATTGGCTGTGCTGGCTAGAGCTGCTAGAAGTTACGATTCAGCAACATCTAGAGAGCCACATAGTTTCCTTCCCAGCGTTACAGGGACAGAGAAGAGTTACTACATTAAAATCTCTGAATGAGAATTGCCACTTAAAAGCTGCCAACTGTAAAGCCAGGCAAAGATCTTTGGAGCAGCATTGGCAGAGGAGACTATTGTTACAGGATTACTGTCTGATTTGAGTGGAGGATTCTGGCTTTGGACAGTAAAAAGCCAAAAGGATTGCTTGGATTTTCTTTACTACTCAGTAACCAAGCTTCCAGCCATGCTTACTGTTATGGGAACCACAGGTAAATATGAAGGAGTTAAATTCAGACAAGTACAGCTTGAGTAGAAAAATAAGCGAGTTGGACAGCAGATGTCCCTACCTTATCTCAGTTTAAAAGTATGATTGGCCTTGTAGCGCTATGCTTAGGTGCCTGGGAAGTAAAAGGGAGTCAAGCATACTCTTTTGCCTCATCTTTTGTCAGTCATTTGGTGACTGAGGCCTTTGTTCCCTTGTTTTGGGGGTGGTATTAAGCTCCAAATGTAATGGCTGACGTAGACTAGAAATGTGATTGATTGCTGACGCTGTTGACCAAAGGTATAAGAACTAAGTGTTTTAATCAATCGGGGCGGGCAGTTTTGGACATTGTATTTCCGCTGCTTGCCCTGCGCAGTAAATAAAAGGTTTGGAAAATAAAGCTTTCTGTTTTGAAAGAACCTGAAGGTCTTCATCCTTTCCTCGCCACAACAAATAGACTGGAGTAATGAGGAAATGACCCAGATCTTTCTTCATATTTAGCAAGGTATAAGGTGGGTGAGGGGGGAGAGAGAGAGAGTGTTAAGGATGGTGTGTAGGAAAACACACAAAAAAATGAAATTTGAGTTAGAAAACTGAAGTGGGGAAGCTAGAATATAAGTAAATTTTAATCATTAAATCCTTTTAGGGGACTGGTTCGCTGTGCAATAGTGAAATTGCTGTTTTGTAGAAGTGAAATGCTATTTGTTTCCAATCTCATCTAAGCTCAACTTGTATGTGTGTAAATACAGTAAATCCAAACATCACATAGCCTTAACTCTGCAATCTCTCTTTCTGAAGGAAACCAAACCCAAGTCAGCAATGTTCCCAGATCTTATAAATAATCCAGGAAGTTGGAAGTACAGAGAAATGGGCATGTATTACTCAAAGGGAATAAACACATCTTTTAACACCTTAACTAATTAGATAGTAAATCTACGTCCTGACTGATATAGAAAGCATACCTACAAACTTGTTGGATAACAGTTGTCTGACACTCATTTTCAGATACAAGTAATTCCTCCACATCACTGTGGTTACTGCTAAAACAAACACTGGACAAATGGGAATTTATTTTGCATATAATGTTTTAAGTGGCCAAGAGACAAAGGTTTTCACAGAATGCTAGATGGGTCTGTCAAGTATAGGCATGCTTACTTCATCTCCAATTTTTTCTTACTTTTGTGTAATGATTTATTTGTCACAAGCTTGACCTTTTCACAATCCACAGAAAATATTCTAATTAAACAGAATGGAATAATTTTTATAAATGCAGTGGCTTGGATTATCTTTTGGGAATATAGAATCAGTAGACTAATAGTTATAGAAGCTTATTAAAAGTTATAAAGAACAACACAGTCTTTAATAATAATAATAATAATAATAATAATAATAATAATTCTTTATTTCTATCCTACCTCTCCCCATGGATTGAGGCGGCGAACAACAATAATACATTAATTACATTAAAAAACATTAAAAAACATATCCAATCGTCCCCACCCACCAACCGACCTAAAACCAACCCCCTAAAACACACAACAATGAACAATTAACAACAATCAACTGACTATTAAAAGAACAGCAAGACAGTTGGTGGGAGGCGGTAGAAGTACCAATGATTGCAAATTATTACATTGTTTAGGTTTAGTTATTTATTTAGATTTTTTAGATTTAGTTGTTACTTATTTAGATGATGATGATGATGATGATGATGATCATTTAGATTTTAGGCTACAACTTGCCTCTATATTTTAAATTGGAGATGTATTACTTAGGGTTTGTTGGAGGTTTTTTTGGTTTTTTGGGGGTGTTTTTTGGTGTTTTTTTTTTGGTCATCTTTATAGGTTGTATCTACATTAAGGTGGAATCTTAAACACGTTTGTTAGATTGTCTTACTGAACACTGTGGGAATTGTTTGTGAGTAAACGTTTATGTTAGTCATGCTTTAGTCCATTGAAAACAATATCAATTAAGTTAATCTCGACAAACTTGTCCCATTTATGGTAATGAAGCTAAAATATATCTAATTTCTAGTTCCAGGTCTGTAAGTATATACATTAAAAAGAGGAATGTGTAAGTAATAGATGGTGCTATCAATTGCTGTTGTGGAGAGTTAAAGTGAGAAGTGGTAACAACAAGAAGGACATTTAAAGCTATTACAAATATGATACACTAAGTTACAGATAGTGCTTAGAAGTACTCAAGACATGTTAGATCATACTACTGTGGTTCCTGAAACAAGCACAGTTTGCCACCTGTTTGTATTTCAGATTTTTAATGTTTCTTTCTATTTTGTTCCTGCTGCAGGTATATGCTCTGCATTAAAGCTGACAGTCCCTTCTCAAACAATTCATGGCACTGAAGGGCAACCGCTCAGAATACCAGTTGACTATACTTTCAACATGGCTGTTTCTGAAATTCAGATAATATGGTTGTCTGAGAAGCCACCGATTGCCAGATATCTGGTTAGCTCTGTAAATCAGATAGTTGTTCCGGAGTTGGAATTTGGGCACAAATTTACATTGATGCCTACTAATGCATCCTTGTTGATAAAATCTTTAGAAAGAAGTGATGAAGGCAATTACATTGTCAAAATCAATGGAATCCATGGAAACCGGACAATATCAGCAAGTGAAATGATTCAAGTTACTGTTCATGGTAAGTAACATACAATGCTGGAATTCATTGGGTAGCTCAATGTATCATGGACAATTTAGGACAAGAATCTCCTAGGGGCTGGAATATTATGGCAACAATGGGGCTATCTGGACCACATTTGTGCTCTCTTAAATGTGGGTTTTCTCTCTCCCTTGTGTGCCATTTTCCAGATCAAGAAAACTGCCCCCTCTCAGCAGCCATTTGCTCACTGGCAGTTCTGATACAATTGGAATTGCCAGCATAGCTGCTATGAATCTTAAAAACATTCAGGGCTTCCTAATCACACATTTCTGAGTCATAGGCCATTTCCACACTACACTGTCACAGTGCTATTATTCCACTTTCAACATCCTATGGAATCCTGGGGTTTGTAGTTTAGGGAGGGCCTTTAGAATTCTCAGCCAGAGTGCTCTTTGGCATTAGTAAACTACAAACCCTAAAATAAGACAGGATGTTGAAAGTGGAATAATAGCACTATAACAGTGTAGTGCAGAAATGGCCCTAGGTAGTTGATTCTGAATGCATCAAATGTAATCACAAATATGGAGAAGTGGTTGTGTAATCCTCATGCCCGTGAAAGTTTCAAAACATGGTACCTTTCTGCAGAAATACATTCCATTTTTAGTCTGCACAGGCAACAGAATTCATTCTTGACACGGTGGAATATACTCTCTTGCTTCAAACTGCAAGTAGCAGATGCAATTTTGAGTGCTTTCCCAGATGAAATAGAAAATTTGTAAAGAACTGGAGAAAAAGAACACAGCACTTCAGCAAAAAAGAGTCAAGTCAGATTAGCAAAGCTTGGGAGAAACCAGTTATGAATAACAACTTATGAGTAACAACATAGGATATGTGTTGCTTTGGGATTAACAAATTATTTTTTTGGTATAATATAATAGCCTATTATTTTTCCGTGTAATGAGTAATATGAACTTGTCACTTCTAAAACATTTTGGGAGGTAAAGAATGGCAGGGAGGAGACTCCACAGGCCTTCCTTCTCTATGCGCTGGGCTCCCTTCTTCCATTCCCTTGCCTTTTGCCTGGGTGCAAAGAAGGAAACAAAAGGCAAAAGAACAAGGGGGAAGGCATATATGCATGCCATCTCCATGCACAAGGCTGCCCACTGCCATTTGCTTGCCTTTTTCTTGGGTGCATGGAAGGAAGGATGCGCCTCCAGGCAGAAGGCAAGGGAATAGAAGGGAGAGAATGGGAGGAAGGCTCGCATATACCTTCTCCACATGTGCACTCCCCCCTCCCATTCCCCTCCTTTTTGCTTGGACACAGAGAAGGAAGGCAGACATGCCCAGACAAAAGGCAAGGGAATGGGAGGGGGGAACCCTGGGAAAGAATGGGAGGGGGAGTGCTCACCCAAGCAAGGGGAAATTTGCCATGGTTTTTTTTTACTTTCATGATAGTTCTGCACCCCAAACCCTCACAAAAGTGGAGGGTCCACTGAAATACTATACCCTCTTTTGAAAGTAACTGCTAATTCAGATGTTATCACTTTTTGTGCTTTCTGGGAACTGTGTTTTATTGCACAAGGCAGCTTTTCAAAAATCTCATATTACCATGTGAAGTAATAACATTCTATACCTTTGTTCACACATTTGATTTCTGACTATTTCATTGCCTAATTATATTTTTTTGCAGCATGCACTAATATACTGAATAAATGTACGGATTAGTACCTTATTAGAGATAGACTTACATACAGGGGTTTTAAAAATGTTTCAGATTCTCTCTCCTCCTCCCACTTTTCTCTATCTGTTCTCAGTTTATTTCAGTTGCTGCAAACTGAGTTCAAAGTGCAAAAATAGTTTGTATTCAGTTAACTCAGCAGCAGGGAGAGGAGGAGAAAAGGCAGAATTTGCCTTCCCTGTAGACTCAGGCAAAAGCAAACTGCTGTAGCCTCTCCTTGCTATCAATTGGCTAAATTTTTTTCCTGAGCTGAACTCTTTTTCCTTTTGTAAAAAAAAAAAAATCTGCCTTTGTACATATTTGTATATCATTATCTTTATCAGTGAGGAAAAGTCTAAGTTTTCCATTAAGTGTGACATGACATCCAGTTTAAGCCAGGTTACAATATTTTATTTTCTATCATTTTGGGGAATCTGGAATATAGACCATTCACTTACTTGTAAAGCTCCAGACTTAAAATGGTTTCTGAACCAAAGTCTTGCTAATATCAGAGTGAACAAATATTGGGAAGACCTTGACTTGGGATTGAATCTGTTTAGTTCTCAAGATGCAGCTCCCAGCAGCCCCACCCAGCATGCCAATAGTGAGAAAGACCAGGAGTTGAAGTTCAACAATAACTGGAAGATCAACAATTCTAGACTGAAAGGCGCTTCAATCACTTAATGCAAAGCATATGCATATATGTGTGCAAGATTTCTCACATTAGACTAAAAAAGGGTAGCTTGTGTACTCCAATGCCCATTGCTCTCAGACAAGTGAACCACACTGCCATAGTTGATAGAGTTAGCCATCTCTTGGGCAGCCAAGGCTTATAAGTACAGGCATCCAGTATTCCCCAGCCCCTACACATCCTCAGTTCACTGAACTACAAATGACCTGCGCTACTTGAACAACAAAAACCCCTTGAGAATAATTTCTGATGTTCTTTCTGTTACAGTTCCTGTCACAAAGCCACGGATATTCACTGAACCTTCTTTTGGAGTTGTGGAAAAAAAGGGGAACATCACTTTGAACTGTACTGTGGAAAAAGGGACGCAAGTTGTTTATCAGTGGCTGAAAAATGGAAGTCCCATCGAAGCCAGCACTAACTACTCCTTTTCTGAAAACAAAGATACACTTTCAATTGCCCCTGTTGTTAAGGAAGCCATAGGGAACTACAGTTGTTTAGCAAGCAATCCAGTCAGTGCCATGGAGAGCGATGTGATCACACCAACTATATACTGTAAGTAGCTGGATATTTCTGTAGCATATTCACAGGTTCGAGAGAATGAAGGAGAGCAAATGGGGGAAAAATGAAAGCCATGATAAGAAATGATGTCTTGTCATCAGATTTTTATTTTTGTATTACACTTATATCCTACCTTTCTTCCAAGAAGCTCAAAGTAGCAGACAAGATTGACGCTCCCCACTTTATCCTCACAGCAATCTAGTAATGTAGCATAGGATGAAATACATTGACTAATGTTCCTAAGAGTCGTGTGTTGTATGGGGCTTTTCATATCTGGCATCCTAAAAGTTGAGTTGTCAATCAGGGTGAAGGAATGTCCCAATTCCAGTATATGAGAGTAGGTAGCCAGGCATCGTCCCACCAAATGGATCTCTGAACTTTTTGTACATATACATCAGGCCTTATATATCAAATGCTAAGGTCCATCCAATGGGATTGCGTCTAGGACAGCACTACTTTTCCTCTTGTCCATCTGGCTGGGCTGATACCACATAGCAGATTAAAATTCTTATCTCATGATGGGTGGTCTGCCATTGCAAGATTTGCATGGGTTTCGGGTTCCTGTGAGGTCTGAAATCTCACAGGACTCCTGAGATCTTGCAAGAGGCACACCACTCACCAGATCTGAGGTGGTTTTATATAGGCCTGCATCACATATCTCATCTTAGTCTGTAAAAAAACAGGGAGTCCAAACAGTGATGGCCCCAAAGTCACTCAGTCAATTTCATGGGGATTTGAATCTGGTTCCACCCTACAGTCAAATGCTGATCTTGTAACCACTATAGGACAATGACCTGACACTGAGCTTCTATGATGGCATCTTTGCATGATGGCAATAGGCTTAAGCCAGGCAAACCTGAAAAGAAATTAAGAAGCAGTATATGGATAGAAAAACCTATATTTCACCTACCCCTTTTCCCATGAAAGCAACCTTTAGTAAACAGATCAGGAATTCACTTCAGCTGAACATATATGGCATTTTTAAATGCAGGAGTAGGTCTGTTAAATATTTCCTCAATACATCTTGCAAGCTACTCTCAAAACTAAGGGAATTTTTTAAAAGCAGAAGACATTTTGCTTTCTGGAACAGAATGATGGTGCCTGCATAGATCGGACATTCAGAAACCAAACAGATTGGAAGTACAAGACTTTCTTCAGCATCAATGAAGATGGGGCTATACCATTCACTACATCTGAGGGTGGCAGGCTAAGGATACAGGGAGAATTAATAGGGAACTCAGGAGAAATTAGTATGGATCACAAAAGGAATGGCTAGAGAGCACTTCGCATTGCTTCTCCTACAGACAGAAACACACACATACTGCCTAAGATGGTCACCTCAATCTACCTAACGGTTGGGTCAACCCTGAAAAGTGACTGCTAGTGAGGGAGAGGGAAATGTTAATCAAGGGGAGTGCTATATGAAGAAAAAGTCCTGAAGAAAGGAGGGAGGGAGGGAGGGAGGAAGGAAGGAAGGAAAGAGTCCACTAGCATTCCTAAGGCCTTGGGAGATCTAAAGTACCTCTTTGATGTCAGGTCATATTTTATATGAACAGAAGAAGAATTAGGCTTAGGTTCATGTCATCATTTATTTCTATACAAAGTGAATACAGGCAATTCTGAATGTTTGCTTAAAAGGACACCTGTGAAACAAATAGGATTATCCATACAGTTAAGACTATTAAGTATCTATATAATCTTAGATACCCAGTTGACTAGAAACAACATAATAAAAATTGTAACAGTTCCTGTTCAGCTGGTGATATACATTAATTATATGTAGTATTTTTGGATACTAGAAAGATTTGATGGACTCGATAAAAAGGTGATGAAAAATAACTTTGTTTAACCAAGCTGTAAGCAAACTAGTTACTTGATCCGTCTTGAAAGAAGCTTTGTTTACTCTGAAGGTGTTAGAAGCATGTCCCAAAACAGCATAACAAAAAGTCATAAATATAAGTAAATATGGACTTGAAATAATGAAAGGTGACAAAACAAGATGGAGAAGACTTAGTCCATGTGGTAGCTAGATTAGATCAAGAGACTAATTTTTAAAGATTCAGTTTACACATTTATACATTCAATCAATTTCAAGATTATTCATCCCTACAGTACAGCTGTGAGGGGCAATTTTCACCACTTCCCCCAACTACAGTGGGGACCACCATTCTATTTTTGGCCAAAAGTGCAACTCAAAAAAACCAGACCATCACATTTCAAGCATTTGAAGTAATTCAGGGTAAATTTTTTTGACCTGGAAAAAAAATGTTTTCTACAACTGGGGACTGGGCTTGTGGGTTGGAAAACAACCCCTGGGAATGTGTGCAGTACACACACACACACGCACGCACACGCACATGTATATATTCCAGATATATTCCTATATTCAAGAATGCGCAAGATATATCATCCATAACAGGTGATGGCAAAAATATATAGTAGGCAAAAAATAGGGGTCACATTGCTGCCAACAAAAAGATATAGTTTGCCTGTTAATCTTTGGTATTGGGTGACCAGGATTTCTAATAGGAAAGCTAACATTAAAAACCTATGCTGAATGTTTTCAGAGCAAGCACTGCTGAGTATAATTCTTTGGAAAACTGTTGTCCAACTCAGGACCAGTCTCAGATGTTATAGAATATAATATGACATAATGCTCATACTGTTACCTCAAAATGTAGGTGCCACAAGGGCCACCCCGCAATGCCAAATACCTGAAAAAGTAGGGAATGAATTAGCTCAAAGAGGAGGCTTGCAAGGGGGGGTAACTTAATGAGGCCTTTTCTACCAATGTTTACAGGTTCATGTGGGAAAAGAACCAGCCAGTGATTCAAAAGTAAACTAAAAATGTGTTTTTATTGGGGGGGAATTCACTCATGCATGCGCACAAAATACAAACAGTCAAACATTCACACAAGAGCTAACTGAAGGAGAAAGGGAAGGGAAAAAAAATATAGAAAGAGAGGCTGAGGGTTTTTTTGGGTTTATAATTACCAGTCCAGAAGAGTACTGAAGAGCTGAAATGTGACTTGGCTTAGGACAGTTCTTGTTCTGGAGCCAGACGGACAGAGTGACGGGTAGACCTTCAAGAGATTGCACTGGGCATCCTGAAATGAGAGGTATTTGTACCCCAAAGAAATAGCTTGTGGTAGTGGAAGATATGTGCAGTTCCTTGTGTGGAACAATCGGAGTTGCAGCACAGACAGTGACTATCAACCCACTAATGTTCACAGTGTTTGGATGACAAAGACATAATGTGTGTTGTAAGACCTGTCTATTGTGGGTGCTACAAAGAAAGAGGAAAGAGTCCAGGTGCACACAGGACAGCTATCGGTCGATCAGTGTCCTGGTGGGCTTCTCACAGTTGCATTCCTTGGGAAAACTCCAGCTTCTGCTTAAGCCTATTATCCGAAGGAATGGCATTTATTTGCCTGACAAATGACAGTCTTACTTGGAGGGTATTTAGGTTGACCTGCCTCTATTGTTTACAGTCAGGTTTCTTCCCCCGCTTGGTTTGACCTCTCGGTCACCTCTCAGGCTTGATTTGGATATCAGAGCCAATTAATACAGTTGCCAATCCAATATGGTGCCAATTAGGTATGGTACCCATCCAAACCATATTAATATTAAGGACCCTCAAAGTGGGGTCTTACGATACCACCTTCTAATGGAGCGTCTTCAGCTGCTGCCACACTACCAGCTTCTTAATACTGTAGTTTGTAGGTTGTTCTCCCTGTCACAACTCTCAGTGAACTCACTAACCCTAGAGTGTACCAAAACTAATTTGTTATGAAAATCAAAAAGAACTTTGAAGGGTTTAGAATAAGATTTGAATTTGATCCAATATGTGGCAAAGACAGTAAGTATGTGAAGTCTAAACGTATTTTTTCTATGTTCTGACCCTTTTTTGTCGGGTTTTTTTTTTGCTGATTTTTTATGTGATATTGTGATGTAAATAGCAAACACTTGTCTCTACTGTTTTTTCCAATGGATATTTCTGTTTTATATCCTATTATGCAAAATTGTAGAATGTGCTTGAACTGCGATTTTGAATTATGCAAATACGTTTGCTAACTTTATTACAATTCAATGAAAATAATAAATATAAAGTTGAAAAAACAAACAATTCTCAGTGAACTCACCATAGGTACCTACCCATACACAACCTGAATGCTTCTCAGAACAGACTTTGATTTACCTTCAAGCTTCTTTCATTCTTACTTACTGACAGCATACAGTTTCATGTCAGGACAGGTAGGGATGGATTAAATCGTTGTTTGATTGGGTTTCCTTTCTTTTTTTAAGTACAAATTGTCCATGTTTTCAAAATTTCTTTATAATATCAACAGAAATAACTAGTTTAAAAATCCAAATGTTAGCAGAGATAAAACTGACAGATTCAGCCATCTAGACAAAAGGCTATAGGCATTTCCACACTACACTGTTATAGTGCTATTATTCCACTTTCAACATCCTATGGAATCCTGGGATTTGCAGTTTAGGGAGGGCATTTAGAATTCTCAGCCAGAGAACTCTTTGGCCTCAGTAAACTACAAACCCCAGAATTCCACAGGATGTTGAAAGTGGAATAATAACAGTGTAGTGCAGAAATGGCGTTTGGGTGCTTAGGCTTTTAAAGTTTGGCTATGAATCCCTATATTTCACCATATTTGTGGTGCTGAATTATGGTAGTGTTTCTTTTTTATTGACGGGCTCTTCCTCATTAACAACCACATTTGAGGCTTACATAATATAATTGTACCCATGGTGGCAGTAACTGTAGCTATTGGCTAGGGAAGATGTGGTTAAGATAAATGTTCAGTTTGTTTTTGATAATGAATGTGAAAAAAAAAAGCAAAACTATCAGATTTGTCCATCTCTATGGACAAAACTGTATGGTTGCTAAATTGATGTCAATTTATGACTTTCACTATCAAAATTTTACAGTAAGTCTGGGACCTGATATCAATAAGTAATTTATCATCCTTCTCACAAAATTAATGGTTTTAGGGTTTGTGTGTTTTTTGGACAGGATTTTGCACAAATATGGAACCAGTGGCTAGGAAGAGACAATGTCTTCCTGGAATAGTACAGAAACCATATTACCTGTAATGACTTCATCTACCAAATTTCATTTTCAGGCCATATAATTCAAGGTAAACTTTATCTGCACTAAACTAAAACCCTGTCTGCCAGCTACCCATTTGTTCAATAAGAACCCAGTACAGGTTCCAAGGCCTACGTATGCCATATGCCGCTGCTGCCAAGGGAGTTTCAGTAATAATAAAGGTCACTCACAGTAAATACTTACCATCTGTTCAGAAACAAGAAGGATAGTAGTTGCATGGTGACAGGAGCAATTGGTCATGTTCCCACTTAGAAGTAAATTGTTGCTAAGAAATGATGATTTATTATTTTACAAGTCATTTAGTAAATAGATTTTTACTGAGTCGAAAGGTCTCCTCTGCTGAGAACCGATACTAAGAAAGAAGTAGTGCTCCTGCCAGAAAGAATTATGTAGAAAACATTCTTAAAACCTAAACACATGTTATCTAAAACATTTTAGAATGCTTTTGGAAAGAGTTTTTTTCATCAGTACTACTCATGGCCCATATGTGATTTGTCTATTAATTGCAAAAGGAAAGGGAAGGTGGGGATCTAAATATTGTTGTACTTTGTCCAGAAACAAAACAGGGCAAAATTGCCTAGAATTGGCCTGCTAGCAAGACTGCACAGCCAAACCTGACATCCAAAGAAGGTTTTAGATGAGCAACCAATCTATGCTGAATCACCACCACCCGTGTCTCTCATCTTGAGACAGGCAAACTTGATTCTTTCTTGGTCCCTTTAATTATTTTTTCTGGCAAAACCAGGTAGTTGGAAAAGGTAGCACCCTTTTGATTCCCCACAATGCTTCTGATGATCCAGAGCTCACTTGGAGGAGGTGACCCACCAGAGGACACAGTGCTCAGCAAATGCTCCTGATTGGCCAAAGTCTTTCATCAACATAACTGGGAGACTATTGCAGCCTCAAGTTTCTCCTGTTACAATCTATTGCACTGCACAAATGCAGCAAATCCCCTAAGTTCAGTGAACCACTGCCCTTAGAATCTTTTAATACATGTTACTATTACATATGAGTGACTCAAAGTTATTCCTGGAAGTCTGTGAACAGCAGCCTTTATATCCATGAAACTAGAGCTCATGGAAGGAAGATATAAAGTCCTGCCATGAACTGATCTATAGGTCTGTAACAGGGGTGGTGAGCAACACACTCATGCTTTCATAGAGAAATGGGAGGATATCATATCTTTTCCCTCACTTCTCCTCAGAAGGAAGGAAATTTTCTGGCTAGCAGACTGGCAGGGCTGTATGGAACAAGCGTATGTTCTCAGATCTTCCTACAGAAAGCCATTGTAGTTGCTGCTGAATTTTGGTGGCAATAGCAAAATTGAGAGGGAGGTTGAATTTGAACAGAAACAGTAAAGCCTCCCACTTCAGTTCTAGTGAGGCAGCATAAACCCTAACCCCTGAACCTTCTTCATCTGAAACAGCGATTATCAAAATGATGAAAACTAAAAAGGCTATATTTATATTTACCCAGTCACTGCTCTGAGTAAATAAATGTTCTTCTGCAAGAGCAGATGTTATGGGCTGGCAGTCAACAATGCCCAGAAAAATACAAGATGAGCTTGAGAGAAGGAAGCAAAGAGGGCCAGGTAAGTGTATATACTCATGTATATAAGTCAATCTCACGTATAAATTGAGGACAGGTTTTGGGTGCAAAATTATGGATTTTGATATGACCCAGGAGTAAGTCAAGGGTCATTCTGTGTAGAGAGGAAAGTGCCAGCACCGCCTCAGGGGACTAGCCACCCCTGGATGCTACCACTGCCGTTTTTCTGCCCACACAGTCAAACAGGCTTTTCCCACTCCACTCAGAGAAGGGGATGGTTCTTCTTTTGATAAAAGTTAAGGTACAATATTAGCTTTTTTCAAGAAGGACCCCCTCTACTCTCTTGGCACTCCTTTGAGGGGAAGCACTGAAGAGCTACTGCTGCCATTTCCCCACCTAGGCATTCAAAAAGGCCAGAAGCGATGCTGCAGCAGACAGAGATAGATGGGGTTGGTGCTTCTTTTAGGTTCTCCCAGAATGGACTAAGATTTCACCTTTCACCACTCTACGCAGAGGAGGAGGTGGATCATTTTTTCATAAGAGTTAAGGTACAGTACTTAACACTGACCAGTTTTTGGGGGGTCAATTTTTGGACTAAAATTTCTAGATGTACACAGGCGTATATGCAGTATTTATATACTGTACCCTAACACCTGCATAAGGGTTAGGGTTTGGTTTGATATCTCACATTGGTGCTATCACATCAGCAGAGATAGGAGATTTAAGCTCCACCATGAACAAATATCACTGTCTGTGCCTCATGCGTCTTAGCAATGCCTGTCAAAACTGTTATACAGAAATAACAGCAGAGAAGGTAAGGCTGAGGGGAAGTTACCTTTGCAGTTTTCCATCTGTGTTCAGAAACTACAGAGATGGCGACATCTCCAAAATGCCATAGCAATAAACAATTCAAACTTGCAACAACCACTGTACAGCTTAATACAACAAATTCTATACCCTTCCTTTCTTTGAGGCATTCCTATAACTTCTCTTAGGTCTAACACTCCACATTTGTGAGTGCCATGTGTGCTACCACAAATGTCCATTTTCTGGGGCAGAGGCAGTATTCACCCATTCTTTTTTTAACTTTATGAGTATGTGTATGCAAACACAGACATTAACTTGACTCATTCTTACCTGGAGGATCACATAAAGAATGCTGTTCTGGAGTCCTCTGCACATGGGCAGATAAAGACAAAAATGTCAGCAAACAAAGAGTCAAGTCACAGGAGGCTATAAGCAAATCTAAGCCCAGAGGAGAGTCTCTGAATTCAGTTACTGGAGCTAGGAGCTGAAATGCATCAGACAAAAGAAAATGAAGCAAGGGAAAGACGGTAGATTGTTATAGTTTGTACCAACCTCAACAAATCTAGGTGCTGCATACTGCCAGCAAATTATAGGTCCAATGTTGTATATTCCTGTTCCTTTTTATAACTCAGGAGTATGTTGAAGCTTAGGTTTGCACAATCCCAAGAGACTCCCACTTTATTCACATAAAAATATTGTAAGGGGCCATGAAACTTGTATTTGGCCTCATGCAGTGTGAGTCATATGAAGCCTGGAGTGAAACACAGAGATAGTGTGTCTCTGAAGTTCTATCCTACTGAGTGGTTATTCAGTAAATAAGAAACCAGCTGCAAGTATTGTAATATCTATTTACCTAAAGCAATTCCTGAACTAATTTACTTATCTTTTTTTTCCTGTAAATAGAAATCTTATGCAATTTCCCTTGCTATGTAAATATAAGCATTTCATCCTTGTTTAGAATGTCAGGGTTTCTGTTTTAGTATTATACCTATGCTATTCTGTTGTGGAAAATGATGAGATGAAAATCTTCCTCACTTTTTGTACAGTGTGGTCAAGAAAGATGCCTGCTTCATAGGTGTGACAGAGCCTGGGGGTGTGCCTCGCAGAGCAGCCCAGTAACAGAGGGTGATGTAATCAGATTGGGTCTCTGACTGAGGATAACCCAGCCCTAGCCAGAGGAAGGGGCTGTGGGTGAGACAGCAGAAAGCATAGATATCAGGAGCGTGATTTAGAATCTGGCTTCCTTCCATGAGTTTCATAGAGAGAACTCTAAATCAGAGCGTCCAGTTAACCAAAGAGGGTTTTCCAGGAAAGGGTTAACTTCTCAGAGGTCTAGTGTAGGGGCAGAGAAGTAACCTAGCCACTTCTGAAAGGGCCAGAGAATGGAAACCTGAGTGGAGAAGCAGACCTTTGGGCTGGAAGAACCAAAGGGGTGGGTGTGAAAGCTCTGTGGTGAACACTGTGGTGTTTTGAAGGAAATAGTTAAATGTCTTTAAGAAAGTGTTATTTTGTTTGGCTATTTTGGAATCTACAATACCTTTTCCCTTGTTGGTTCTTTTAATAAAGATTTCATTCTAATTTTTCTATAAGTACAGCCTCAACAGAGTATTTTCTCCAGTTTTATTTTTAATAACACATTACCACATGTTATCCATTCCTTTTTGGAGTAACCATTAATAATCCTTGCCCTTTATCCACAAAGATTGTGGGTTTTAGGGAAAGCAGAGATGTGATTAAGTGTGGGGAGGGAGCCAGGCTGTGATAATAAGTTAAAAGGGGCGCTGCTACGCCAGTGTGGGAGAAAAGAACACAGGCCTGGCTTCTCTGTGCCCTGAGATAGCCAAGCAAGCCTTCATCAGCCAGCCTTCATTTCTTCTTCTTACACTCTCTCCACACAACACACATACACACACATCCATGATAATAGGCACTGATAGTCAGAGCATGCTCTTAGAATTTGGAAGCCAAGTCACATCCTCCTAGCATGCTGGTGGCTAAAATCAAAATGGCAAGTGTTGAAGGAAATAAATTTGCACTCTGAATCTGCCAAGAGAAATGGTCATGAGCTATTGCATCTGACTGTCAAGTAGAAATCTTGGAAAGCTACAGAACATATTGTTGTCTTAGGTGGATATAGAGGAGCTGAGATCTAATTTTAAATGTGCCACATGAAATTATAGTTTGATGTGTGTATGTGTGCACACTTTGTTCTGTAAATAGCTGCCAGGAAGGAGCATTTTCACAAGCTAACATACTTACTGGCACCACCATGAAAGGAGAGAAAAGGGGTAAAACAAACCTTATTGCACAATCCAGTCCTGATGCAAATTGCTCCTGTTAATAGTTACTCACACACATCTTGGTTCAAATGATGCATTTAGTGCCATATCAAGTTTGGCCCTTGTGGTACTTCAAACATCCTTTCTGTGTGCCTGATTTTATTACACCTTGATATACCTAAATTTTTGAAAATAAACATGTATTGCAATCACCACAATCTTTCATACCTATAAAGTGCCTTCAGAAATTACTTAAGGAGGCAGGGAACAGATGATAACAGCAATCCTTAAGGTTTAGATGCAGGTGGAGGTGGCATAGGGATCTATGCCTGAATTAACCAGGCAAAACAGGGCCCACCCTACCATTGGGCAGATGGCAGCCTCATACAGCAAAAGCCAAGAAAAGGGAACAGATAGGTCTGTGTGTTCCACATGGTTCATGTTCTGCCCCCTAAGCTAATCTGCTGTGGGAGATATTATCCTGTTGCCAAAATTAAAGAAAGATTCAACTGACAGTGTGATTGGCATTCATTTGTGAAACACAAGAAGTTTCCTGTAATCCTTTGCCTCAGGCAGAAAAATGTCTTGGCACAGCCATGTTTAAACACACAACACACACAAACACACAACAAACACTTCAGATAAAACTAATGTACATGCTCTTGTTCTTAGTAAAATGAGCTGGCAGCTTTATTAAGCAATGTAGCCCCCTGACAGTACCAAAGTGCCTGGAGGAACATACCTTTCATCTAGAATTCAGTCACATTCTAATGCTTGTATTTATAAGAAGATATTTATAGGAAACATGATAGAAATCCTAATTCTGACTAAGGTGGGGAGCCCTGCCTTTCCCCAGCATCTCAAAAACAAAGGCAAGGTATTTTCTCTGTAAAGCAGAGAGAATGAGAATGTGGACAGCTTATGTCCAGACTATCTGATGGACTGTAGCTTCCCATATGAACGTGCCCAGGGCCTGACATCCATGGGAGAGGCCCTTCTTTCAGTCCCACCATGTTCATAGATATGGCTGGTAGGACCACAAAACAGGGCCTTCTCAGTGGCCACTTCTCAACTTTGGAACTTCCTCCCTAGAGAAGATAGAATGCCTCCCACCTTGTTGTCCTCCTGTTGGCAAGTAGAAACTTTTTTTCATTCAGGGTTTTAGAATGAAAGGCTTTTAATAAAAGGGCTGTAAATGCTTGGTTTCTTTTACATTGTATTGTTTAATTTTTTAAATTATTTTTAGAGTGTATGTTTTTAATACGGTAAATAGTTTAATTAGGTTTTAATGTTGACTGTTGGCATGCTTTTAATTGTGTAAGCTGCCTTGAGTCCACATCTTGGAAAAAGGTGAAATATAAATACAGTTAACAACAACATTAAGGGAAAAGTGTAATCAGCAACCCTAAGACAGGTTGGTCAAGGATGGAAAGGGAGATCACATTGGTCAGAACAGACGATCTAGGACACCTAAGGAATTATTTTTCTCTACTCCCTCTGCCACACAAACACATTCATCTTCAGTACAAGCTGAACTACATACCTGTAACATGTAACTCTCCTAGGTAACCGCTGTTCAGCATTGTATCCAAATGTTAAGCAATAGTTGATTTTAACTACGGTTTATTTTAAAAAGCCCCCCAAGACTGCTTGTCCAGGCTGCAGACCTGCAGTGCCTCCACACTGAAAAAAAAACTTGGGCAAAATATTTTTTGCTGCTTCCAGGGGCTTCCAGAAGTGCTAGTTTTGTGTTATGGGTGGTCTTCAAAGTCTCCCCAACTCCACTCCCCCAGTTAAAAAGTGAATCAGATACCACTGCTTAATTTTAATGTTAAAAATGTTCCAGCAATTCTAGGCCCAGTGGTAGTCCCAGAGACAGAAAACCAGCCCCATGAGCCTTTCAAAGTTGCTCATCTCCAGTTTCAAGATTACATGTGACACTAAACTGTAGCTGATATAAAATAGAAGCAATACTTCTGATCTTCCCCTGGGTATGCTGGAAGGAGGAGTGCTCTAGCCCAAGGTTTGCTTGCTTTATCTTTGAAACATTAAATACTAGCTTACTGTTGGAGAGAAAGTTTAAAGTGCAGAAGACCCTAATGTTAGCTTTATGCATCTTTATGATATGACTAGAAAACTAATAATGTGTGGAAGAGGAGTTTTATAACTGGAAGAACTGATGTAACAGCAGCCACTTGCTATGAATTATGTTCCTTTGTTGAGTTGATTCTTTCTCTCTCTCTCTCCCCCCCAATTATCATTCTGTTAATGAAGATGGACCCTATGGACTTACCATAAATACTGACAAAGGCCAGAAAGTAGGGAGGGTGTTTACACTTGATAAAGGAGAAGCAGTCCAGCTTTACTGCTCAGCAGACTCCAATCCACCAAACATTTATTCCTGGATCCGAAGAGCAGAAAACTCCACGCATCCCATTAAGTATGGGAGATCTCTGGAAGTTGCGGCTGAAAAGGCATCACAGAAAACAGAAGAATACACCTGCAGCGCTTACAACAACATGACTGAAAACCAGGCTGAAACCCACATCCTTGTAATAATTATACCAAAAGGTAAGAATGAATGAATACATCCACTGTAAGAATGCCGGCATCAGGCCAATCTGAAATACACCCCACTGCAAAAAAAAGATGTCCTTTCTGTTAAAATTTATATTGATATTTATATAAAGACTTTATGTAAAGAAGAGATAGTCCCTAAGATCATGTGTCACCAGATTAAATCTTCTTTAGTGTCCTCCCTTCATACTTGTGTGTTTGACCTTCATGAATTTGATTATTCACAAGTGAATGCACCTTCTCCCCCCTCTCCTCCACCTGTTCCCTCGTGTTTTGCCCCGGCAAAGAGAATGTGCCAAGCCAAAAGGCTAGGGAATGAAGAAGAGGGAAGACTCATGCGAGTCTTCTGTTTCCCCTTTGGAGCCCCTCCCTACCAGTTCCCATGCATTTTGCCCCAGAGTTTATCTGCACTGAGGCAAAATGCAAGTGAGTGGGGAGAAACCCTGGAAAGGAATTAGAGGGGCAGTGCGGGCGAGAGTTATTCATGTTTTTTCCATTTTCAAAAGGGTTCTGTACCGCAAACCCTCATGAAACTGGAGGAGCCACTGTAATAGTAATTTCCTCCGTCTGTGGGACTTTGGGAATTGTAATTATCTGAGGAGCTCTTAGGATATGTAACAGATTTCTTAACATCTTAGTAGCAATTCCCAGTTTTCTTCACAGGAACCCATGGCAGTTCAACAAGTGAGAACAAATATAAAACATAAATGTATTTACAATAATAATGGTGCCTGATGTGACAGGTGCAGCATCTTTGGCACAAATAATGCTTCTTCCCAGTGCCTCTTCATAATGCACCATTATCATCTGGGGTTAATTTACATAACTAAACCCACTGAGGAATGATCTGAAAGAAAAAGGAGACTATATTGGGAGAAATCAGAGGTGACCTCTGCAACAAGACAAATGCCTGTAAGTTGCTATCGTTGTCCTTTGCCATCAAATCAGCTTCAAAGAGAGCCCTCTTCCCTCAAAGTATATACTGTGCCTGGGAAAGCAAAATTGATATCTTGGGAAATTCTGTTGTGAATCAAACAGGTAAGCAGGAGTTAATGAAAATGGATGTAATCTCTGCCTACATGACTAACCTCTCTGTTCTAAACACTGCTATGGCTGTACCTGTCTGTGAATTTCTTGCAATATTGTCAGCTCCCCACCCTTGAGCATCACTGTTTTCTGATACAGTATTAACAATCACACTTACGTAGACACAGCAAGGCCTAGGATTTGTCAATTTTTCAAATCCTCCTACTCTCTCAGCCTCAGAGGGGAGGCAAAGGCAAATCCCTTCTGAACAAACCTTGCCAAGAAAACTCTGTGATAGGTTTGCCTGAGGGTCGTCATAAGTCAGAAATGACTTGAAGGCACACAACATGGAACAATCTGAATTGTACAACTTATCAAAATATGAACTAAAAAATAAGAATTTAATAGAGACTGTTCTTTTTTTCCTTCTTTTTAATTCACTGTTAATGTACCGATTAATTGATTTGTAGTATTAGATGCTGATCCCCCCTCTCCCGCATTTGTCTTTGTTTTTGTTCTTCAGTTTCTTTCTTGTCTATGGTTGTTAATTTTTTGTTGTTGTTATATATTCTGCCATGTATAAATAAAACTCAGAAGAAGTTTTTTTTTAATCCAGATTTTCTCCTGGATACATACATTTGAGATACTATGGCTAATGAATTAAATAAGGCAACTTTTAAAGTTAATTTTCTTTACTGTACCAGGAGCAGAGTTGATATGGTTAGATCAAGAAATCTATCTTTTTCCTCGATGAAAGAATAAGCAAATAAGTATTTGACAAATAATATAAGGTCACCTCTCCCTTTTTGCAATATAGAAAAACATCTGGTAGAACAATAGCAATGTCTTACCTATTCTCCGACAGTCAAGAACTATGTACAGTATCTTTTCAGGTTTCCTGTAGCCATTCCATTAATGTAAATTATTACCATTTTACCATTTCACAAGCTTGGATTCTACAGTACAAATTCATTTATCCTTAAGATAAACATAGACAGCAGCTGTCTATTGTACAAAGAGATTTAATATAATCACCACTGATGCCAGTTCTGTGCTTCCAAACACACTGAAATGAAAATGGGTCACAATTTTGCAATGGAATCAATTGCCTGGGGAAAAAATATACTTTGATGCATTGGCAGGAAAAACATAAACAAAGTTCTTACACTACATTAAAAATAAAAATTGCATTTCTCCTTACGGGAGGGGGCAGGACCTGTGAAGATAGCAAAATCTGCAGAATTTGTATTTGTGTGCGCATGAGGAAACTTGTGAAGGTTTTCAGAGTTTATTTCCAATCATACCTTTGTTGTTTTACATAACTAAACAGATCGAGTTCATATATACAATGAAATATCAGTATGTTTGCTTCATATGAGAACATAGCTGCTGCTTATAAACATATAAGTCAGAATTCTGTTGGAACACTAGGCTACAGTAAAATTGGTTGTGCAAGCTGCTGTGCTTTCCCACAGGTCGCAGAAGTCTGCCACACAACCAGGTATTCCTAGTTCCCATTCACTTTTCACTTTAAAACTACTGAATTCTTGTGCAAGTGTGGGATTCAGTGTAACTATGCTGGTATATTTTTTTATATCCCGTATAAGAACTTGACATTGAGGAGGGAAAAAGAAGTAAGTTCCCATTCAAAAAAATCAGAATCTGGAAGCCAGTTTGTTAGATCTGATTACACAAGACAGGGGCCAGCTGGCCCCTCCCTAAACTGCAAACCACAGGATTCCATAGGATGTTGAAAGTGGAATAATTGCCACATACTCCCAATCCCCACCACACCCTCTCTTTTAGCTTGGGTTGAATCACTAGGGTAGCAGCAAGCCAGTCACAAGGATCAATTCTCTACTGCTGTGACCATGTTTCACATTTGCCTTGATTTCCTGGTTGCAAGCGGCCTTTCCAGCCGTTGCAGGGAGAAAGAGCAGCACACTTTTCAAATGCTGTCCTATGCAAGGCCTTGGAGGTCACCATGAC